>CATIWM010641202.1:0-21901 GCA_949671775.1 Mallotus repandus
ATTGAAGGCATGATTGTAGGCTTAATTAGAGGATTTAAAATAGCTATCCTGTCTTGTATATATATGTATTCAGATTCAGTGGTTAAGGCATGCAGAAATATAGAAAATTTTTCTTATCTTCAAAATTCAGATTTTGTCACAATTACTCCCAGCCATCAAATTCAACTGAAATTTCTCCATATACAAGTTCATATTTCATCCGCACGCGTCAAAGTGAAGGAATGACTATCACTAATAACTATCATAGTTAGGAGAACTAAAACGATAAAAACATATAAAAATGAAGAAATGATGTATATGCTCACAATCATATCAACTGCATATACTCAGAATAATGCTATTGTCAAGAGCATAAAAGAAACCAACCGATTAAGCCGCAACATGGACCTATGCAAAGCAATAAAAATACTAGTGCTACCAATCACTTCCTGCAATTAATAGATATCAAATGAATCAATTAGAGCAAACAACAAAAAAAACAAAACAAAACAAACAAACAAACAAAAAAACTTATCAAAATAATCTGACAAACCAAAATTATTTAAGCATAATATACAATCCTGTGAAGCTAAACTTATTAATTCTCTACATTCAATATACATGCACGGTCTAGCTTGTGAGCAAAGTTAATATCATCTGGTATTTGCCATTTTAAGACAGGCTGTAGGTAAAGTTATACCAGCTTATGAGGAATGCCCACTACATTCTCTCCAGAACTAGAATCAAATTTGATGGTTTCAATAGGGCTAAATGATTTGGAAACCTAAATTTTTAGCATTTGGCTATTTGCAGTAAAAGAGAGTGGCATTAGAGACATCCTTAGCCAAGGATGTGGCTATGTTGACTGGCTCCTCAGATAAAGATAGGACCAGCTCATCCTTGGAATTTTTAAAGAAAACAGAGACAGAACACTATAATGGAACTGCAGAAGCAAGACTAGCCCTCCTTAGTAAAGCTTTGGCCTTGCCTTTTTTAGCCCCACCATTGAATATTTCCCATTATAGGCTAAACTTTAAAATAATAATGTATATCATGGTCATCCTTATTACTCAAATTGGGATATGCCAATCCTATGAGACAATTTGAGGTGTCCAATCATCTCGATCACAATTTTCCACAAAGATTAGTACTTAAAATTATAAACAAGTAAAGTAAAACATCTTTATAATTATATTATATATAGGAATAACCTCTTTGTAGTCATAAAAAATTTTGGTCTCATCTTGGGCCAATTATGAATAAGAATAAACTCGACATCGTAATGTGTAATGATTTTTTTAAGTCTCGTCCAAAGAAAGCTTATTAATATATAATAATAATTGTGTATATCTAGAACTATATATGATACATTAAATTAAAAACATTATATTATATATATATATATATATATATATATATATCTTAAATTTGAAATACTCTATTAATTAATTATATTAATATAGTACATATTTTATTTTTATACCACTTGCAATAAGGACAAAGGATGGATGCTATTAATATAGTACATATCAAATTCACAAAGGATGGATGCTATTTACATTTTTGCCTCAAAATGTCAGGCTATTAGTGAAATAATAAAACATAAAAAATAAAACATAATGGATACAAGCATTGAAATTTTTGCTTTTATGGGTCCATTTACAGCCATTAATTTTCACTTTCCTTGACTGGTAACAAGATGTAAAGAATATATAAGAAATCAGTATACTATTTGAACTAAATAGAAAAGTAAAAATTTATTAACCATTAAATAATAATGTTTAAAATGAAAATATGCAATTGAGGTCACAGAAAACCAGAGAGTTATAAGTCAAAATTAGAGCAAATTGTGTTTCATTAAACTATATCAACCAGGGATAAACATGAAGCAGCAGATACCAAAAACCATTCATGGTAATGTAGAATAACTCTTAACCATGAAAACAACAGTAATCCAAGAAAGTGCAGCAAATTGATAGATACAGCAGCATACAAAGATAAGAACTGGAAGACAAACCTTGTCACTAGGAAAAACAAATGTTGAAGGCCTCAGGTTGTGATAGTCTCTCAAGCAACTTAATGGCTTGAATCCAAGAAGACGAAGGTGTCCCGTAGAAATTCTTTTTATCTCCGATAACTCCTCCACAGAGAATTTGACATTCTCACTGCATGAGAAATTAAATATTTAGGCCACAAATCAAAGTAGACAGCATGATCCAAAAATATTGCTAAATGGTAACTCTATTCTAATCAATATGTAATAAGAGGACTAAGATCAAAAATGATAAATGCTAATAAGAACTATATATAAATGTATGTGTGTTGTGCAAGCCAAGGGAAAAAAAAAAAAGAAAAATAGTATGAGCAGATAACAGATGATCTGATAAACAGCAAACGGGCTTACTTTTTGTAAGGCTGAGAGAGCTTTGGAGGTTCATTAATCAGAGCACCCGTATCCGCACAAATGAAAGATCTTTCTGTCTGCACTCAATTAATCTTAATCAAAATCTACCGCAAACTAATTCCCCCAAAAAAAAAAAATAGCCTGAGTTTTTCCTTGTACTGGATCTGAATTGCATGGAATTTTGCACATACTAAAAATAACTCATCTTTATTCTATATTAAAACCAAAACAGAGTATATAATTTAGGCCAAGTAACCACATAACTCTTCTTTCTTTAGGAAAAGATTGGTAAAAACAAATAATGTAATTATACTCTTCCAGTGATTTGGCTTCCTTATAGATAGGTTCAAAGGAAACCAATGAAGAAGAATGGAGAGATTTCAAAGGAAACCAATGGAAAGAATGGAGAAAAGCAGGTTATTTTAAAACATGAATAAATAAAATGACTAATTTCTATATTTCTTCAACAATCCAAATCAGCAAATATATATGGGTTTCTTTAGTTGACTGTTGCAACAAAACTAGAAAAATGAATTTATTTTGCCAGGTAACCAGTTACTTAAAAGCAACTTGCACTATATTGATAATAATTGGCCAGTTCAAACACCCACTTGTAATTAAAAAAATGGCCAAACGCATAGTTTCACCCCTAAACTTTATATAATTAACCTTTGGCACCTTTCAACTTCTATTATTTTCTATTCGATTTTTAAACTTTTATTTTAAACCTATTTAACCCTTCCAATACATAAAATCAGCATATTTTATAAATTAATGTTGACATGGTTATAATAAATTATATGAACTAAAATGTTATTTAATTAAAAGAAATAATATAATTGAAAACAAAATTGTTCTAACTTTTTTACATTAGTTGCTAATTTTATTTTTATCCTTTTGAATCTAATTTTTAGCATTTTATGCGTTTAAAATCATTTGAAATCAAGCGTTTATCCACTTCAAAATTGTATGAATTAAATTGGATTTAAGGGTACAAATTTTGGGGGTGAAAATGGTTCAAAGTAAAAGTTTAAAAGTTGAACAGAAAATAATAAAAATTGAGAGTTGCCAAAAGTTAAGCATATAAAGTTAAGGAGTGAAATTATGCATTCAAAAAAAAAAAGACATCAAATTGTTAAAGTTTAAATAGTTCAAACACCATGTAATTATCTCTTTCCTAGGACATTTGAGTTATGACTGTTACAAGAGTACTTCCATTATTGACCCTTTTTATGTTCCCGCAATGTATATGAGAATGTCAAATTAGATATATTTAAAATTAGAAGATTTCATAGATTAAACTGCAAAGATGGTGGAGCCAAAGTGTTGAAGATGAGGAAGGCAAGGGGAAAGAAAACAGCAATGGTTGGTGAAAAAATGAAGGTGGTGATATAGATGGGGTTATTTGTTTAATCAAACCAAAAGGTGAAGCATAGCTTTAATTTTATTTCTAGTTTTTTCTTTTTGGAGAATAAACAAAAACACCAAAAACTCGTGTTAATATGGAAAAGATTAAAAAAAACACACACATAAATTATCTTATCTTATGCCATATAAATATTATGTGATTTAGTACAATATTCATAATGAATATCTCAATTCTTATGTTATAACACCATGAATTGTCTACAACATGAAGATTGAAATTTACAAGGCAGTAATGAGATGATATCAGCAAAAGTAAAACAAAAAAAGAAGTTTGACAAAAAAAAATCAAAATATGATGGGAAAGATTATAGAGTTAGTTAAATTGAGAAAGATCTGAAAAGTTTCAAAAGGAAATAGAGAATTTGAGAAGGAATGAGCATGAAATTGCAAAGAAACAAAGTTAAATTGAGTATCAAGAGAAAAATATTAAATAGACATTGAAATATAATAAAATTTCACTTTAGTAGCTTGATTTTTAAGCTTTCATGTTCTTAAGAGCAATTAATAGCGATTATATGGCCATCCTAGAACGCCTAGTATTAAATATAAAAAAATTTAAAAAAAAAGATATAGAAGTGCAAAAAGTAAAAAATAAAAGGTAAAATGTGCAATAGGTTAAAATTAAAGTTCAAAAATACTAAAGGTCATCTGAATAAAGTTAAGGAGTGAAGCAATGTATTTGGCCTAAATCAAACAAAGCACATCATTACCACATAAAGGCACGTTAAAACACATATATAAATTGACAATTCTACACTTTAAATAACTAGTAAATAACCACGTGTTTCACACGTGAACAAAAAATTTATTTGACTCGTGATATATAGTATATAACAATTAAACATATTATTATTATTATTATTAAATAAAAATTTTTAAAATAATAACAATATTATTTATTTATATAACAATTTAATATTAACTTAATATAATTATAATTTATTACAATTTTTATGAATTTTTTATTTAATGTTATATAATTGATTTTTCTTAACTCTAAAACTGATTTCAATAATTTTTATTAACGAATAACTAATAATCCCATCTATATCACCACCTTCATTTTTTAGATGGGGTTATTTGTTTAATCAAACCAAAAGGTTATTTTTAGTTATTAGTTATTCGTTAATAAAAATTTTAATCTATCTTATTACAAATTTTTATTAACGAATAACTAATAATCTATTATAAATAAGATAGAAGTTAGCCTATTTAGAGTACAAATTTTTATTATAAATAAGATAGAAGTTAGCCTATTTAGAGTAAAAATTATACTTTTAATTAAGTTAGAATTATATTGTAATTAATTTTATTTTATTAGAGATATAATAGAAGTTAATCTAATTAAATAGGAAACATATTCGCAATTAAATTATAATTATATTTTGATTAATTTAATTTTTATTAGAAATAAAATAGAAGTTAACCAATTAGAATATGAAATATATTTTCAATTAAATTAGAATTTTTATTTTTATTAGAGATAAAATAGAAGTTAACCTAATTAGAGTAGGAAATATACTTTCAATTAAATTAGAATTACATTTTAATTAATTTAATTTAATTTTTATTGGTAAATGACTAAATTATCCAATTTTTATATAATAATGAGTGAAATTTTTTTGTAATTTTACTTGTCTTCCCCCTCTTCGTATATTTATATATATTATAGATATATACATCTCTATTGGCACTGTCTATAAATGTATGATTTTTCACCATAACATAAAATGCCAATAACATTTCCCATGCATCTCAAAACTTTAAAAAGTCTGGGCATCTTATTGAAGGTGTGACCTTTGCATGCATGTAACAAGCAAAATGTATTTTAAAAATTTGCATTACCTTTAAAGGACGATTGGTGACAGAATCAAGCCACGTAATTGCTCCTAGAAATCAAATTGTTAACCTTCTTATCAAGCATTACCAAATGACATCCAAAAAAAAAATTAATAAAATATAAATAACTATAAAAAAAAGTGGAGAGCATGTGCACCTGGTGTAGTCGGACGTATCAATGCATATGCATTCAGTTCAATTGATAACCCATTTGCAATTAGCAATGTGATTTTTCTTACTATGCGCTTTGTGAACATACGTTTCCTCAGCTCATCTTTAATATCCTCCAATCTAAAATCAGGACATACAAGTTTACATGAAAAGAAAAATGCAAGTGTAAATAATGACTAGTTTCAGCACAATCTTTATCAATTGTTGGCTAGAAGATAAGATTAAGGTAGCATTTAGTCAGGAGAATGTGGATGAAGATATTGAAGAATCCATAGATTTGTACAAACTCCATCGTAAGGCTTGAGTAAAAGTTAAGGTAAAATCTATTGATTTCTCAAAATCACTCGTTAATTGAAATTTCTCAAAATGAGGCATTAAGAAAAGCCACTTAGTAGGTTATTTTTGTGAAATCCTGATCTTAATGTATGAGGAATTAAGGAATTTTCTTTTTTAAGTTCTAATATTCTAAAAGACTAAAAAACTTTTTTTTGTTCCACATATTTTTTTAGAGCCTCAATCCAAGGGAGGCCTAAAATATTAAAGTAATTCTGGAAACCTCAAAAAGTAATTATCCCTTTTCTTGGTAAGGTTCTACCCTCTCAGAAATAAACCAGTAAGTGGATATACCAATGTCATAGTGCATAAGTTACGACATCCATGTTTATTATTTAGACAACAATTATGTTTTTACTTCAATTCTGAAATGCATGTTTAGATAACCACCATATCAAAAGCTATAGACAATGGATGAGAAAAGCAAGGAACAACACTTATCCAGCAGCGTCTCAAACCTACCTAGTGGCCAGTAATGTCATTCATACCTTTAAAAATGTAGAGGACTTGATATTTTTTTGAGCAAATTTTTAACATTTTCACCATTGAATATTGGCCTAAATACTTGGGACACATTGCAATTTCCCATCCTATTACATAACCTTTATTTTGGCAGCATGAACTTATGATAATTTTCCCCCAATCTTCAAATAATATCAATTTCTGACTATTATATCCTATGTCCTTAAAGCTTTGTTATTGTTGTGGAACCCATAATCCCAAGAACACCCAATTCTACTGCACAAAATTCAAAACATTTCAAAAAAAAAAAACATTGGGCAGTATGATGTGATGGTCCCTACTATTGAAATACAATAATACAATAACAAAAGAAACAGAAATTCATACTTCTGTCCAGCTGATGGCAAAAATTGAGCAAGCTCATGACCTTCCAATCCAAGTAATTCCTGAAATCCATAAAATTTTGCGTCAAATGTCTCCCAAACACCCATTGTAGTCTACATAAAAGTCTAATGTTGCATGTATAGACCAATAGAGAGATCAAATGGTGTAGGTATTTCATACAGCATAGAAAAGTGAAACATTAAACTCTTCATCATGATGGCTCAAGGGGAATAGTTCAATTGAAATGCCAAGATCTTGTGCATCCTGACAAAGACAAACTCTGATAATGAAATTTTTCCAGAAAAAATGTGCTTCTACAAAAATATAAATTAAGTGTAATGCGCTGAAGTGTTTAACTAAATTGCATTTTGTACTTTAGCTCTCTGTATTGTGGTTCTTGTCATATCTGTTTTTGCTGCACCCTGCATGCTCCCAAAAGGATCATCTTCATTTGTAAACAAGAGTATCCTTTTATAAGCAGTTTTTACAGATCTGAGATAATTTTGTCACTCAACATAAGCAAACACCACACAAAAAATTATATTCGAGAACAAAAATAAACAATCCCTACATTTAGGGAAAAAAATTCAAAATGAAAATGGAATGGTAACAATTATCTGTTACCCTTTACGTAAAAGTGCCTGTGCTACCCAAAGTGCATTGTAAAGGGAATTCTCTCGAGAATCAGACACTATGCCATGCCGGCTACCAATTTCTTTCACAAATGAATCTGCAAAAAAGACTAGTGAAAATAAGTTGAGACATTCAAAATCCATACCCATTCCACTAAGAGGCATTTCATCAAATGTAAAATTCTCATAACGTAACTAAACAAAGTGAAAAAAAAAAAATCAATAGAAGAGATGCATTACATGATAGTAGACATGAATATTTTACATTAACTCAGTACTATCAAAGTCAATCATGGCATTGAATAACACCAGAAGCAGAAAAAGACTTGGTTTCATATAAGAAAGTCAACATTACTCATGAAAAAAGGAAAATGACCTGATACAAAAACAAAGAAGCCCTTACATTCTATTGAATCAAACTCTTTTATAAGCCTTGCAGTTGGCCTGTCTAGATACTCTCTCTCAGCAACATTATACACAAAAACACCATCTAGGTCCTGTAAATTCCTCTTTTCCCTCTGCAATGAGTTATAAAAGAAGGGTGAAGTTAATTTGATAACAATTCAAAGTGTTTCCTACTATAAAAAAAGCCAAATTTGAATGCCAAAGAAGAAAAGGCTATAAAAAGAATAATCTAGAAAAGGATTTTGAGCAAAAAAAAAAAGCACAAAGAAATGAGAAAAATGTCTGAAAATGACACAAGTCGCCAGCAT
Source organism: Mallotus repandus (assembly GCA_949671775.1). Classification (NCBI taxonomy): domain Eukaryota; kingdom Viridiplantae; phylum Streptophyta; class Magnoliopsida; order Malpighiales; family Euphorbiaceae; genus Mallotus; species Mallotus repandus. The sequence goes on from CATIWM010641202.1 coordinate 8,346, forward strand.
GCATCGTCAAATAAAACAAGATTTCAGTATTTCAGCTGCCATCTCATAATCTTACAGTGTTGAAGAAGCAGATCGCAACTTCATCATATGATCTGTTGATGATTTGAGTCTTCAAAGATTGGACAATACAACTGACCGCAACATGGAAGTGAGATTTAACCCTTTCAATTTGATCATCCTGGCATCAATAATAAATAAACCACAGCTTCAAATGAAAATACAAAGTAAATACAGCATTTTTATGTGCTGCACATGAAAAAAAGTAACTAGCATGGATAATTTCATCTGCTCCTTTGCTTTCATAGGACTTTGACCACTTAGTTAGAAAGGAAAAATGGTAAACAACAATCAATTACCCACTACCCAGCAGCTTCTAATTTCAAATTCATAAACTAGCATCTCAATACGCACACAGTATATGATTTGATGGTGAATAGTAAAACAGGCGATGGCATTATGCAATGTTTTGTCGATGAAGGTAAAGCAAATTATGCAATGAGTTACAATTTGGTCATTTCAAAACAAACAAACTTTACCAAGTTAGTTCATTACCAATAAATATGCAACTCTAATTCAACTATGGTAACAACTCCAGCAGAACTAACCTAAGTGCTAAGAAATTGAATCTTTACAAGTATAAAATCAAAATAAATAAATAAATTGGGACAGAAATTAAAAATTAAACAAAAGAAAGGCCGCAATTAAAAAAAATGGAAGAGAGAAAGAAACTGACGACAGGGTAACTTCTGGAGAACATTTTGGGAGAAGCATCGACGAGGTAGACGACAAATTCCTTCGAAAAATCTCTTTGCTGAGAAATGAAAGAGAAGAAACTAGTGTAATTTTGTTCAGTGCAGTGAAATACAGAATAATTCCATGTCTAAAGAGGCAGTAAAGGAGACCTGATAGAAGTCGGAATCAGGATCATCTTCGTCGTCTTTGAAAACGTCGTCAGGGTCCAGCTCCATCGTCCGGTACAAAGAAGAGCGAGCCTGAAGAGGTTGTGCTGTGTTTTAGGTGTCTCCGATTGCACCCGCCCGCCTCCGTTTCGAAGGCTACAATTTCAAATTACTTTTTGTTTTGTCAGTGAGAAAATACATGGTTAGTAAATTAGTAGCGGGAACAGGGAAGAGAAACCCTTCGGCCAAAAAAGGAAGGAAAAAAAAACAAAAACCAAGATCAGCTTATAAAAAATAAAAAATTGAGTATTTTATACTTTTTTTTTTTAATCGGAGTACTTTATAGTTCACTAGTTTTTTTTTTCTTTCACAATTGCACGTTTTTCACTAGTACCGTAAATAATATTTTTTTAAAATTCTTTTAAAATAAATAATTTTAATAAATTATAAATTAATCAAATTATTTATAAAAGTGAGCACTTAAAAAGTCATGGTAATAATTTTATTTGGTTTTTTTAATTAGGAGTACATGTATTCTAAACATAAATGATAGATTTTTTTTGTTAAATAAATGAGAAAAAGATATTTTTAGTTGAATAAAATACATAGGGATTAGTACAAATAAGTACCTTGCAGTTTAAGCATTTTAGTATCGGGATCATATGATTTTTTTGTGACATTTCAATACGATGTGATTCCAAATTAAAAGTATTTGAATGACAAAATTTGTTACAACTTATGATTTATCTCACTTCTAGCATCCAAAAAAATTGATTTTTAATTTTAATCAAATTCTCATAATTTTAACATGAATTTAGCAATAGTAACATTATTCATAGTGTTTATAATCTTTTTTTTAAATATAAAAATATGAAAATTTGTTGTTATTTTTTTTATTTATGTTATTATTATTACTACTACTTAAAACTACCATGGATAAACTTATTTTTCTCTCTTCTATCAAATTGTATTAAAATTTTGATTTTTGGATGCTTGAGGAGAGAGAAATCACAAGTTGTAACAAAATTTGTCACTTAAATGCTATAAATATGAAATCACTGGGTATTGAAGTGTCACAAAAAAAAATCACAGGCCCTTAATACTAAAACACTTAAATCAAAGGGTACTTATTTGTACTTATCCCAAATACATATACATGTTTTAGGTAAAGTAGCAAACATATTTTTTGATGGTATAGGAGAGTGATGTTTTAGATATAATAGAATTATAATGTTGAAAAAAGTACAGATAAATACTTTGTGGTTTAAACCCTAATCACTTTCTAACATGTGGTTTGAACCTTAACAAAGTGGCACCCTAAGCTTCAAACCGTTAGCAAAAAATCGAAAACCTACTAACACCGTTAATGAAGTTGACATGGCAAAGGGCAATTGTGTCTCTTCACTGACAGCTTTGTCTGAGATGTCAAAAAAAAAGTGGGGGAATGCAACATGTTTTGGAGATTAAAATCCCAAACATTTCCAATTATACTGATCAATTGAAATCCTTAAATCCCTAAAAGTCCTTAAGTCTCTTCATTTGGAAAAATCTAAATTTAAGTTTGAAAAATTGAAGTTTAATTCGAAGCAGAAAATATGAGTTTGTTATCTCAAAGTAGTAGGACACCGGCATCGCTTGTGAAGAAATGTGATTGTGGTTTGCCATCGCCGATGAAGATATTATCAACTCTGGTCAATTATGGTAAAAAATTTCACGGTTTCAGCAAATTTAAAGAAACAGGTAGGCATGGGTGCAAATTTTTTGAATGGGTTGATAGTGCATATCTAAGAACGAAGAATTATGGCAATTTGAATGAATAGGAGGAAGAAATGGTTATGTGGAGAGCAAGAGAAGCAGAGATGAGTGCTGAATTGTCCAAATTAAAGGAGCTATTAAGTATGAATAAGATGGAATTGTGGGCATACAAGAATGAGATAGTTAAGCAAAAATTGGATTTGAAAAAGTATGAAGAACAAGAGGGCTTGAACTTGAAATTCAAATGTAGTTGCAATAAGTTTGTTGTGTTGTTTTTGTTAGTTGTTGTTGTGGCATATGTTGTCAGTAAAAGTGGAAAAGGGAACAAATATAGGAAAGGGATTTTGTATTTGCCTTAGAATGAAATAAGTGTATTATGTAATTAAAGTGTTTGTTAAAATGCATCAACAAAATTAGTAAGTTGTTTGTTAACTATTTTGTGACTATGTAATGAAAGTTAACTATTTTGTGAATACCACATTCCCTGTTTGTTAAGTATGAAACTACATTGACAAAAAATTTCAGAAGCAGTATATTGAAACATCCAATACTAAAATAAATATCAAACAAGAACCACAAAATTATACATGCTCCATCATATTAATGTTTTGATATATAAATATTCAAAATACAAAATAAGTGATCTTCACCTGAACCAAATAGACTTCAAAATAATAAAAGCAAAGGTGTTCATAATAGTTACACCCTCATAATTTAATATGAAATCATTAAACACAGTTGACATCACATTGGAAATAACATGAGTAATCTATTGTGCCGATGGCCTTATATCTGCTGCTATCTTTTTACTTAGTAGGTGCAGGTGGAGGTGCAAAAGATGCAAGCTGAGAAACCCTTTTAAAGTTTTGGTAAGATGAAGGGGGTATGTTGAAATTGAAGGATTAAGGCCTTGGAGGCTTGAATTGACCTGCAGTTGTCTGCAGTATAAGTTCAAAAAAATTAGACTATATATATCTTTGCCTTAGATGGCATAGGTTGACTTGTTGATCTAACAAGACCATCAGAAACTGTAGTTGATGGGTGAGATATATGTTGTTTAGGTTGACTTGCTGACCTTACTACACCATCAGCTCTTGTCTGTTGATGAGCACTAGCTGGTTGCCTTCTTCCAGCTCTTGTGTTAACACCCTACATATTAGCAACAATTTTTCCAACAACCATATAAGTTACATTAGATTCCAATTGACAACATAAATGATAACTCTACAAGTAAGTAAAAAATACCTAATTTAAGCTAGTTATAGCAGCATTTGCTTTCACATTTTTTCACCTCTACCTTATTTGCCCAGCTGTTTCACCAGTTATAGATGTTTTACATCCTCTTACATTATGACCTACTTGTTTACAATTACCATAAACCATATAACCACCACATCTCGAACTCTTATAGGGGTTCTTAGGCTCATTTGCATTTCTAATCCTTTTCTTTTTAGGTCGACCTGTTGGTTTCCTCATGATGGACATCAGAAAAATCAGTCCTTTCCCATTCTTCCTAGCTTGGAACAGGGTATATCATGTGCTTGTACACTAATAAGTAGGTAGCTTTTGAGTAATATTGATGGAGATAATTTTCAGGTTGCTCCCTATTTGTCCAAATTGCACTCATAGCTTGCTTGCAAGGTATTCCTATCAAGTCCCAGTACCTGCAACTACATGTGTTCTATCTTAGATAGATCAACCACATTCCCTGTGTCATCAAAGTCAACTTCGTATCTCATTTCCCTAGCTGGAGTGCAAAAATAATCCATGCTTTCAACCTTATACTTCTCTAAAATTTTTTAGGCATTTAGAAAAAATTCACCTCTATAATTTTTCATTCCAATTGCCTTCACATATATCCTCTTTATCAACCTTCTCCTAATCCATTCTAGCATAATTAATATTAGCATATCTCTAGTAACTTTAATATATGAGTTGAAAGACTCATATATATTGTTCTGAATTGCATTACATTTTGTTTGAGTAGAGAAAAATGGTCATGCCCACTTTGAAGGATCCATTTGCATCAACCACTCATGAGCTTTAACATCAAGCTCTTTAAGTTTACCCATATGAAACTGCCATGTCTTTTTAGTCCTACAAACGGCGGGGTTTAGCGCACGTCCAAGTATATTGCAACCGCAATACTATTTAAGCTCAGGGCTCTAAGGAACACACTACTATATCACAAAGACAAAGCGTGGAGATGAGGAGTCACCACCTAGGGTAATAACTAGGACAAATCGTAGGTGGTGGTAACTTGATTCTCTAAAAGAGAGTTAACACCACAACCAGAAAATTCTAGGTACGGAATACCAACTTCTTTAAAATTAGTTTATAAATTACTATCTTATTCTCTAATTACATGCAATTTCATATAAACCCTAATTGAACATCCATCTAGCACTAAGGCAACTAGTCATGAAAGAGCACATAAAAAATACATTCACAAGGCGCAACGTCCCTAGTTAATTCTAAACTATATTAATTTAAATTTAAATTAGCTAAATCTACATATTTTATTTACAAATGAAATGGAAACTAAAGGTGGGCCTACATTTTATTTAATTTAATGACCTTAAGTCTATTTATTTTATTTTAAGAAAAGTGGGCTTAAATCTATTAATTTTAAAAGAAAATGAAAATGAATTAATGGGCCTAATTCTAATTAATTTTAAATTAAATGAAGTGATTCTAAATCTATTTATTTTTAAAAGAAATGCTTTAATGGGCTGAGTTAAAACTAAGTTAATTTTATTAATTAAAAAGGTGGGCCTAAGTCTAAATTAACCTAATGGAACCTAAAATTATTTTAATAACATATTAATTAAGTGAGTTAAAACCTAACATGGGCTTGGGGCCCAAAACTAACAAAAATAATAAACAAACCCAAACAAATAAAATAAAACAAATAATAAATTAAAACAAACATACTGTAATTTTCTAACCCTAATTTCAATTTACACACAACGTAAAATTAATCTAAAGGCACCATTGATTTTATTAAGTAATTTACCAAATGAACCTAATTTACTAATTAATTTTAAAACAGAGAAAAATAAAGATTCCACTATTTTTTCTCTACTGGGACTATTACAATCTAAGTACAATAATAGTTACATACCCAAAATCAAAAATAAATACATAATACAAATACCATTAAAGCACAGAAAAAAAATAAAATAAAATAAAATTCAGAAAACCTAAAAGTAAGTGAAAGTACAAAAGTTTATCCATGACATTTTATTGATCTTTATGGGTTTGGTATCAACTCAACCATGTACTATTTATGATCTCTCACCACAATCATCAATATCATGAAAACAACAAAAAAAATAAAACAAAATAAAATAAAATAAAATAAAATAAACAAAATAAAAGAAAAGAAAAGGAGATAGATAAGATGGATGCAATATTGATTGCTCCTCAGAGTTGATTTGATTCACCATTTGGAAATAGGATATGCAGCTTTGATTTTTCTTGGTCTCAAACTTACTTTTTTTTTTTTTGTAAAAGAACGTAAAGAACAGAGGAAATTTTTTTTCTTTTGCGCCCAAGCCTTTTTTTTAGAAAAGAAAAGTCTCCTTTTTTTTTTTTAAGAAAAGAGGGAGCCCCCTTTAAATAAAAACACTTAGGGTTTTTTTATAAACTCAGAAGACCCTCTCCTATGATTTGAATCACAGAAGATAAAGATTTATTTATTTTTTAAAAAAATTAATCTAAAAACAAGCTAATAATACATGATTATCAGGATAAAAATAAATTATCTTTTATTTTTTATTTTCAAAATATTATTCCACCAATAAAAATTCATGTAAAAATTAAAAAAATCAAAATCATCGCTATCGAAACTATGCAATTCCAACCGGAATTGTGTATTTCCAATCAAAAATACATAATTCTGATTGAAATTACACATTTCCGATCGGAAATGTACAATTTCAATCAAAATTGTACATTTTCGATTGGAAATGTGTAATTTCAATCGAAATTACATATTTTCGATCGGAATTACATAACTACGATCGGTGATTTTTTTTAACTTTTAATTACGATATGCCCCTTGAAAGAATTAAAAACTTTACAATTGGGTCCTTAAACAAATGTTACAATTGAGTCCTAAAAAAATGCAATTAAGCCTTAAGATCCGAAATTCAAATTTTGGATACCTATTTGTAATAAATTTTTATCATTTGAGTCCTTTGTCGCATCCACACTCGACTATCCCGAAATTAGGTGCTTACAATTGCTCCCCTTTGTCGCTGTCTACTTGACAAATTGTGACAAAGCAAATAAGCACACAATTTCAAAAGCAAAGAGTTAAGATACTTACTTGGATATCTTGAGGCTTCTGTTTGTGATCGATGCTTATGTTGCTTGTACGACATCATGCAAAATGCTAAAGCAAGTTTCACTATAATCCCTATGGGATGTCTAGTGAAAAAGTGATTTGGAGATGCGTTATAATTCCTATGGAATGTCTAGCAGTGATACTATAACTATTGTGTAGTGTCTAGTTAATTGCACTATATTCCCTGTGGGACGTCTAGTGAAGTGATTGATGAATTTCGTTATATTCCCTGTGGGACGTCTAGTGAAGTGATGCTATAACTACTTATAGTGTCTAGCGAATTTTACTATATTCCCTGTGGGACGTCTAGTGAAAAAAGTGACTTGAATATGCACTAAAGTTCTTGTGGAACGTTTAGCAGTGATGCTATAACTACTGTGTAATGTCTAGTTGATTGCACTATAATCCCTGTGGGACGTCTAGTGAGGTGAAATTAGCTATATTCCATATGAGATGTCTAGCTATGTTATAAATTTTACTATATTCTCTATAGGATGTCTAGCGAAGTGATTGATGAATTTCGTTATATTCCTTGTGGGACATCTAGCGAAGTGATGCTCTAACTACAGTGTAGTGTCTAGCTGATTACATTATATTCCCTGTGGTAATTATAGTGAAAAAGTGATTTGAAGATGTGTTATAGTTCTTGTGGAACGTCTAGCAGTAATGCTATAACTACTGTGTAGTGTCTAGATGATTGCACTATATTCCTTACGGGACGTCTAGTGAGGTGAAATTAGTTATATTCCCTGTGGGATGTCTAGCTATGTGATAAATTTTGCTATATTCCCTGTGGGACGTTTAGCAAAGTGATGTTATAACTATTGTGTAGTGTCTAGTTGATTGTACTATATTCCCTATGGGACATCTAGTGAAGTGAAATTAGCTGTATTCCCTGTGGGATATCTAGCTATGTGATAAATTTCACTATATTCCCTATGGGACGTCTAGTGAAGTGATGCTATAACTAATGTGTAGTGTCTAGCTAATTGCACTATATTCCTGTGGGACATCTAGTGAACTAAAATTACTTATATTCCCTATAGGATGTCTAGCTATGTGATAAATTTTTCTATATTTCTTGTGGTACGTTTAGTGAAGTGATGCTATAACTATTGTATAGTGTTTAGCTGATTACACTATATTCCCTATCGGACGTCTAGTGAACTTAAATTAGCTATATTCCCTATGGGATGTCTAGCTATGTGATAAATTTCGCTATATTTCTTATGGGACATCTAACAAAGTGATGCTATAACTACTGTGTAGTGTCTAGCTGATTGCACTATATTCCCTGTGGGACGTCTAGTGAATCAAAATTAGCTATATTCCCTGTGGGACGTCTAGCGAAGTGATTGATGAATTTTGCTATATTCCTTGTGGGACATCTAGCGAAGTGATGCTATAACTATTGTGTAGTGTCTAGCTAGAGTGAATTCAAAATGTTATTATAGCTATTGTGTAGCATATAACGAAATGCAAATGCAGAAGTTAAATTTTTTTGGATTTTACTACAATCCTTTCATTACTCACTTTTGATGCTGCAGTCCATAATTGCTTATGAATTTTTTTGCTTTGGCTGCTTGATATGAGTGCTTGAATTCTTTGTGTTGATTGCTTGGAATTTTTGCCAACTGACTTTGAATTTTTATGCTGATTGGCTTTGAATTTTGTGTTGATTGGCTTTGAATTTCTCTGCCTTATTAACTTTGAATTCCTACTGATTGGCTTTGATCATCTACCTTCACTGCTTACTGACCTTGATTGACTTGATAGTGTTAGTGCTAATTCTATATGTTGGGCATCTTCTTCTGGATTTGAAATTCCTAAAGACTTGTTGAAGTTGAAGTTAGTTTCAATATGATAATTATACAAAAGCACAATATGATTGAGCAAATTCATCAATTTATCACAAGATAATGTGCATTCAATGAATCTCATTAATTTTAATTTTGCTGACTATCATTTATTTGCCATTCGCAAAATTAGAGGTATCATTAACCATCTTATGCTGAGAGTATATTATTTATCAAGTGAAGAGCTAACTTTCACATCTAAATTCAAGGAGAAATTGCTAAACAAAACTTATGGACTTTGAGCATAAACAAATCAAATTTTGAGTATTAAAACAATCTTTGAGTTATTTTTGTGTTTTACTTTCTTATCCAAGTATTCCCCCGCCTTTCTCATATTACTCAATGTGGATATCGTTGGAAAGGTCCTTCAGATACTCATATTAAAGAGAATTGGAGTAAATAGAGCAACTTTTGACGTGATCCTCTTTTAGTATTCCCCCGCCTTTCCTGTATTACTCAGCGTGGATACCGCCAGAGGATTCACATTGATACTCTTACTCATTTCTGAGCATTAGAGTATATTAGAACTGTTTGCTCTTATTTTGATTCTCCTCTAAGTATTCCTTCGCCTTTCTTATATTACTCAGCATGGATACCGTCAAGGAATTTTGTACTCGTACTCATTCGAGCATTGTAGTAGATTAGATGCACATTTATTATTCCAAAGACTGAAATGACACTCTAAATTTCAAGCAATTTATACTGCAAATCCACAGATTTTATTTTTGTGTATTCTTCCCTTCATTCTGGTGCAAAGCAAGCATTAGATTGATTAAAGTTTAGAAACTCTCAGTACAAAGCTATCAACTAGACATCCAAACTCTACGAGGCTAATAAAAGAGAGCCCTTAAGATCAAAGTTCACGAGATAAGTTTTTTTGCACATGATCTTATGAAATGGATGAATTTACTTTGAATTTTTGAAATTTTTTTTTGAGGATGCACTTTATCATAGAAACTAAAGGAATAGACTTTTGTTACTTCCCTTGAACATTTGTCAGAATGTTTATCACACGGAGTGACATTTTAATGAGCGATTGGTGTTTGCTATTTTGCTTGGTCTTTTATTCTGCTAATTCTTTCTCATTCTTCATTCTTTTTTGTTTTCCCTACACAAAATACTATAAGTTAGTCTGGTTTGTTTGCAAGCAAAGAAATTTTATCAAAATGAAACTTTATTCTTTTTCGCTCTTCCCTTTTTTAATATGTTGATGATGTCTCAGATCATAGGAGTCGTGATACTCTATTATTAAGGTCATATCTTAGGGTTGGGTTTATTTTTGTCATTCCCATTGATGCTATGACAAAAAAGATCATTTCTCTTCCTGACATTCCCTGCTTAAAAAGGTTTAAGAGTTAGAGGCCTTATTTTATGATTAAAGAAGTTTCAAAGTGCATTCATCTTAAGTTTCGAGTGCATTCATCTTAAGTTTCGAGTGCATTCATCTTAAGTTTCGAGTGCATTCTTCCCTTTTCTGGGCTGAGATGTGTATTGCTGGTATGCTAGACCTTCTCATAATTGCACTCTATACCCTATATTGACCTTGATGTTGTGGAGTTCTACTTTGATTGGTCAGGAGTTAAGAAAGATGTTTCTCCAATGATTTAATGTTTCATTTTCGCTTGAGCTTTTTGTAGCAATTAGAGGTACACTCAGGAGCATCTCTTGAGCAAATTATTGTTGATCCATCTGAGGTACACTTGTCATCACTCTTTCCCATATTATTGATTTCACAATTTATGGGAGTAGGTTCTCCTCTTGCTGAAGCTCCAAGTGATATTCCAGATGATGCTCCAGATGAGGCGTTGGAGATGAATGTTGAGTTTGAGGAATCCGAGACTCCTATCCAATCCCTTAAGGTTGCCAGGATGATGCTTTTGCAAATACCACTATCGGTGATATTTCCTTGCTGGATTGATCCATAATTTACTAGGCTACTCCATTCCAATGTCTTATTGAAAATTAGGTTCATATTAATAGCTTCACTTCTCCTACTTTCACTCCTTCAGATGCTTCATATATGAATATTCTGGCTACTTTCCTGCACTTTTACAACACTAATTTTGAATGTTAGTAGCAGAGTATTTGCACAATCTTAACTTGTCCCAAAGATCTTTTTCCATGGAAAATAAGTATCTCACAATAGATGTATGCAAGGGTATGCATGATATGTATGATATGCATGATCCTAAGAGGTCTTTTATTTGAAGTGTGACAATAAGGTGCTTCATCAATAACTCGCAACTTTGAGCGGTGGATGCTTTAATGATGGAGCTTTTGATGTTAGAGCTTTTGACATAACTCAGATGACCAAGCTAGAGGATGGAGTCCATGGCCTTACACTAGAGTTCTTTGATTGACTGATGCATCCGTAGGCTTGTAGTTTACTCTTTTTTGGCCCCATAATTATTTTGCTGACTCTTATACTTTAGAATTCCATCTTCAATCTTTGAATGCAAATTTACTATTTTTGACCTAAATTGCCCCCCAGTTTCTGATAGTTTTCTTTCACGGAGATGGTAATGCTAAGGTCATCAGTATTCTTTGGGGAATAGAGCCTTCTGAATTCTCTAAGTACAAGAGGACACTAGACTTTACAAAATGAATCACAAAAAGTTACAAAAAGAGAAAACAAAACTAAAATAGTGATCTTATAGTTCTTATTTCTTTAGCTTACATTATGTTTTGTCTTTCCAATCAGATACTTATGTAGTATGATAAAGACTGATATGCAATATTTGAACACAAATTTTAAATTCAACTTTGTTCATTAATTAGACAAAAAATGAGAACATTCATTACATCACATGATATAATTCCTGGTATCAACTAATCTTTTTTGGATTTTCTAACTGAATATTTTCTCTCACTTTTATTTCGCTAATTTTTCTTACCAGGCCTTTACTCAGTCTTTATTTTTCTCTTTTTCTACTTTTTTACATTCTCTCAAATTTTCTTCTCTTCTCAGAAGTTGTACCATATGATATAGGAATGTTCTTTGAATTTTCATTTGTGCCCATGCTGAATGAATATAATTGAATTGAAGTTATGTCAAATATGCAGATCAATATCATAATGCATAATGTCATCAAGATGCACATCACACAAGTAAGCCAAAATCATAATTCATATCATCGATCATTAAAAACAAAAAATAGTTGTCAAAAAATTAATATGTTATTCAAAGAAAACAAGAAGATTATTTTGAACTCTAGATGCTAGGGATGCTAGGTCTCGTGGTGTCTCTCCTTCAAGTGGAAAACACATAAACTATTCTTACATTTCCTCAGGGACTTCCTCAATCACCTCTTCCTTATTGTCTCATAGCAGATTTTCAATTTCCTCAGCTTGCAAACCGTCATCATACAAGTCCACAAGTGTGTTAGGGTTCATCATTTGCAGTCTTTCCATTAGGTTGGATGACACATTCCTTATAATCATCCTCACCTGATCCTTCTCAACTAGCTTATTCTTCATTAGCCCTGCCTTGTTCATGAACCTCATCAAGAAATCTGAAAAAGATTCATTCGACTGTTGCTTAGTTAGCTCCAGGTCTTTAATAGATACTTCCAGCTTGGTACTATAATCATATTTTTAAGAAAGCTGTGAACAATTCTTTCCAATAAGTTCGAATTGATTTTTCCAACCCATGGTACCAGTTCACGACCATACCTTCTAAAGATAACACAAATACTCTCATAATAACCGACAAAGGGGCTTTAGTAGTTTTAAGCACCCAATTTCGGGATAATTAGGGCATGGATGCGACAGAGGACCCGATGATGAAAATAGACTGTGAAATTAGATTTATTGGATTTGAAACTAAATTGTAAATTATTTTTAGGAAATATTATTTTTATTTTAATTATTGTAATTATTAATTTTTTATAGATTTTCAAAAAAAAATTTAAGTTTTTCAAAAAAAAGAAAAAAAAGAAGACAAAGTGATGAATGGGCCGTTAGGCCCATTCATCATTTAAGCAGGGGAAGATGGCCATATGGCCATCTTTCGCTTTTTTTCAATTAGCTTTTACAATTTTTTTTTCAAACTTCTGACTGGAAATATAGATTTCCAGTCGGAAATCTACATTTCCGATCGGGAAATTGTTTTTCCGTAATTTTTTTTTATGAATTTTTTTGTATTTTTATTTATTTATTTATTTGTTTATTTGTTAGTTATATATAGATTTTGATTAATTTTTATTTGATAAATAAAGTGATAAATATATATTTTTATAGATAAATAATTAAAATAAAATTTTATTATCCTGTACCAATTTAGGGTTACAGGATGGTCTCTTATAAATACGTGATTTTCTTTTCACGTAGTAGGGCTAGGTTTTTCTTTTCTTTTCTCTCTGCCTCTTTTTGATTCTTAGCCGTCAACCAAAATACACCCACTTTTCTTAATTTTTTTACGTACTTTTTTCAAGTTTTAGCCGTGAATCAGATCCAAATAAATCAAAATCACTGACAAACACAACAAAAGCCACATGCTTTCATTAATGGTGATCACCTTCTGAGGGGAATCAATACTGCATCATCAAACTAGTTCTTTTTCTATTCCTTTTTCTTTTTTTATTTGATTTTTTTATTCTATTTAATTTTTATTTTATTTGATTTAATTTTTATTTTTTTATTTACTAATCTTTATTTATTTTTTGTGTTTATGATTTTGGATGGGATGATTTGAAT
>CATIWM010641476.1:0-14847 GCA_949671775.1 Mallotus repandus
AAAAAAAAAAAACTCGACTATACACAACTGCCAATAAAGGATATCTGAAAAAGTTAATGATTATATACGAGTTCCGTGATATACGCATATGCTGTTTACACAACTGGCTACCAAGGATTCTTCAAAAAGTTAAGGATAATACATGAATTCCGTAATATGCATATACACATATGCTGTAACACAACCCGACTCTGTATAAACAAGTGCCAAACCACACATCGACACCCAGCTTAAAGAACTCCAATAAATTATCCTGCAAAAGCAAACACAGAAAATTCTAGCTGGTTGCTTGTAGATTGAGTCTTGATCATGGTTCAAAATATCAATATTGCTCAAAACAAAATGGGCATTTGCATACTTAATAGTCTTTATATCTAAATTAGAAAAATTACCTGCGTTTCGTTGTGGGAAATTAAAACATAATAATTTACACATGTAAAAATTTACTTGTTCAAGTATTAACTATAAAATTTAAATTTAATTTTTTTAAATTGCATTTTGTAATAAAAGAAAAAAATCAATAAATTTATCCGCACAACTCCTCCCTGTAATATAGTCAAATACAGCATAATATGCCATCATTTGTCCGGTTGATTGTTTGTGAGAAAAAAAAATTTAAAAATGTGGTATACATAGAAAAAAGTTTAAAAAATATGGTAATGCATTAAAAGTAGGCATAATTTATTAACAATCCATTTATTTGGTAAAAAAAAGTGGAAATTGAAATCGAAATAGATGATTATGATTCCTAGTATTTGGTTGGCTAAAATTGAATATGGAAATGAGAATGTGATTCCCCATTAATGAGAATCACAACTTCCTTTATATTTTTAAGAAATGATTTTTTTTTCATTCCTTTAGGAATCAAGTAAAACCAACTATAAAACATATAAAATAATAAAAATATGTATTAAATGTTTGAATAAAAAAATTATCACAAAATAATTCTCATGTGATTTTTTATTTTTATTGGACCCTTTTTTTATAAAAATAAACTTTAATTTTGAATTAAATAATTTTACTTAATTACTAATTATTTGAAGGTACAATTTTTAAAATTTATAAATGAAAAATGAAAAGTATCAAAATATATAGTTTATTATACTCATGAAAAAAGATATAATTTTTAATTTAATAGTATATTCTACGTAAATTTTCTATGTTAAGACTACATTTCATCAGTAAATTTTATATTTTTTACTCTAAAAATATTCTATCCACCATTTTAAAAAAAATATTTTTTAGTTAATAATTAGATAATGATTATTAGTTAATTTTATTTTTTTATTAAAATTTAATAGAATATTTGACAATTATAAAATTTATATTTTTTATATAAAAAATTTATGAACTAAATTTTAGAATAATTTATCGATACAATTATTATTATATAAATAAATTTAGTTAATTTAAAATTAGTCAAGTTCTTATTAAATTTTAGTGAAATTTCTAAAAATAGTATAAGCATTATTTTATTTATATAGGTACTAAATATTATAATTTAATAGATTTGTGTTGGTCATAATTTTAATGAACTTTCTGTTTAAACAACTATATATCATTTTTTTTATTTTTTTTGCTTTAAAAATAATTCTAGACAATTACACGACACTCTTTTAACATTTTTATTCATATAATAATCCAATTTTACAAACATTATAGAGTTATAATAAGTTAACTTATTAGATTCTTAATAAGTAATCTATTTGAATAATTATACAAAAAATTTTCAACATGTTTTATGTTAATTTCGTATATATTTTTCATTTATATACTTATGAAATTTAATTTAATAAGATTTATTAAATATATTATCTAATTTCATTTATATTAAATAAAATATAAGCAAATTTAAGTAAAATAAAAAATTTATTTTTTAACAAATTACATTTAAAATTTTAATTCATTTAAATTTTATTAGAGAAAAATAGAAGTTAACCAAGTTAACATAGAAAACATAATTCTAATTAATTTATATTTATATTTTAATTAATTTAATTTTTATTAGAGGTAAATCAAAATTAATCTAATTAGAAAGATTAATTTATTTGTGATTTCAATAGTTAACATTAATTGGTTGAGATAAAATATTATTTATATAAATATATTTATTTAATATAACTAATGAATAAATAAATATCTAATAATGAATTAAAATTAATTTGTATCCTATCCTAAAAAAATAGTCTTAATGGTGGTAAAGGTGGAGCTGCTGAATCAAGATTGATGATGGGTTATGAAAAGCATATAGTAGGGTTGAAAGTAGGCGTTTTTAGTGATGGAAGGGCATAAATGGTATACACATTAAACGGCGTCGTTTCCTTAAAGGTACAAAATTTTGAAGATAGTGGCAAACCTGAAATTTTGGTGAAATTAAAGGCACAATATTCACTGTATATGAACAGTAAATTCCGTATCCTCCTTTATGTATTATATAGATTTGTGCACCAATTTGTCTGCTTAATCATTAACAGAGAAGCTTGATGGTTGATTTTGGTGTCATTTCTAAAGCTTAATTACTGATCCATCTTCATCAGCCAAGGATTGTTCCACTAAATCAGACTATCAATACAAAATTTAGTTCATATAACTTGTATTAATACTTATAAGTATAATACATTTATAGCCATTTGTAGTTGCAAAATTTTGTCACTTTACTCCTTATACTTCTAATTTTGTCAAATTAATACCTCAATTTATCTATAGCCTATTATATTAATACCTATACCTGTATCATTTTGCCTCTTGTACTTGCATGAATTTGCCACTATAACAATGCAAATAAGTATTTTATATAATATGTTATAGACAAATTTAGTAAAATTGAAAGTATATGGGGCCAATTGATAAATTTATACAAGTATAAGTGGCTGTAAATATAATATTTCAATACTAATATATATATATATATATATATATATATATATATCATACCTTGAAATCACTTGTATCTTGTATTCTTGAGAAAGTACAAGGAAATCAACCTAGTAACAGCATAAAACTTGCTATAACGTTCCAAAGTTTATCACAGTATAGCAAATTATGGATATTAGAGCACTTCAACTTAATTTGCACATCTCGATAAAGTTAAGAACGAAGATTCAACACCCCTTGCCTCTCTGTTTTTCCGGACAGCTTTGCAATGATTGTTAGTTAACCACTAAAAAATATACACTTGGTTTCTGATGATTAATATGTAGCTTGGATTAATGAATATTAATATGCATGCGTCAATTATGTAATAATTAATGTTTCTTAATAATTTGGTATACATGTGGGGATATATTTTGAGTGCTAAAAAAAAATTCCTAAAGAAAAAAGTTTAATTAGTAGTACTGGAATAGAGAGCTTTACCTGCAATTATAACTTCGTTGAGGCCGGAACGTTACAGGGAATTAAATGACAAGCTCGTAAAATCACACCTGTGTAAGCAACTAACACAAGAGCTATCACATAAATATATGCCCGCCGCAAGTACACAGTCAACATATCAGGCATAAGTAGTAGCTGCTGCTGCTCCTGGAGGATTTTTGAATTCTGTCGTTCTCTTGAACCCTCAGGATTCAATTGGTTGTGCTGAGCCAAGGTCATTTGGTAGAAAAGAAAGCTCTCTTCCATCAAGTTCCGGTCATATTCGAACTTTGTCATCGCCCATTTGTTGATGGAACTTGCAAAGGTCAGTCCAAAAATGACAGCAACGAACAACGACAGGCAAAATGGAATCCACCACAGATTGCACGAGATTGATGAGGGTTCAGAAATAGACAGGAAAACGATAACTTGAAACAAAATGTAGAAGATGGCTTGTTGGGTCGATCTTGTTTCAAGATATTTTACTCTTTTCTCTTGCTTTTCGTTTATGATCCTCATAGCTTTAACGCTATCCTTAAGTTCTGCTATTGTCGAACCCATCTCTGCCGTGAAGTATACTGAAATTCTCTTACTTTGTATATTTGTGTTTTTCTTTTTTTTCTTCTAAATCACCTATATCAAAAAAGTTTACGATTTCAGTTCAACTTCGACACAATCACGAAGATGATGACAAAAATCTTCCAAGACTATGTTATGGCAACCCGAGACACAAGACAAAGAAAATCCCAAATCTCTTCAAATGTTATGGCTACTCGTCTAACTGTTGGTTGTCATCGCTTGTCTGAGCCAGTGGTGTTTCATAATGCTCTAGAGCTAATTGTGGTTATGTAACTCAAAATAAATTAATATATAGAGTTTCAGGATTAATTAGATGCTGCCAGCTTTATCTCTTTTTTTTTTTCTAATCCACAAATTTTTTTGTATAGGACAAATCTCTATTACAAAATATCCCCATATAATAGCTCGAATAATCACATCACATTCTAAGCATTGAATACCATTATTTTGTGTCTCGTATGTTTTTCCAATTATTAAAATAAACTTTGCAAGGGAAAAGCTTCTTGCAAAGTTTTTTGATTGAAACCATTATTATCCGGGTAAAAAGAACATATGCAACTCTTGCTTGCTCTTCCGATCAAACTTTTTAAGAAAAAATTTCACTTGATGATGAGTAGAGAGCCAGGCAACCTAACTGGACCTTTTATCTAATCCTGTGCGTTTGTCAGTATAATTGTATATATCAACTCATCAATAATGATTCATTGATTATTGAAGTGCTCCTACCCTACATATTTGTTTAATATATTAGATTCCTGTCTTAACACGACGTGTCTTTTGTATCAGAGTTTCCTCGCATCTCACGCTGCTTGTTTGGTCATGAAACACGGTGATTTTATCTACAGAATCTGAATATCTTAAACTTTTACTTGCTTTCACGACCTGTAAAATATTGCAAAGATGCGATGGGCGGTGGACATTTGTGAGCAGCAGCACGTTGCTTGCCGAAATTTCTGACAATCAATTGAAGTTGACGTGCAAGAAACCTGCCAAGTTAGAAAGGAAATATAAACATATTATAACAAAAACGATGATACAATAATATTGAATTAAGGTTGACATTTCTTGGAATCATCATCATCTTCTTCACTTGCAAATCTCATTCTTAATTGAACAAAAGAAGCAAAACCTGCTGAAATTGCAGTTGTTTGATCTCTCCATTTAGCGTTGATGATCTCTCCTCAAGATTCCATCAGAAAAATTTATATAAAAATTAAAGACACAAGAATACATATAAATATAAATTTTACAATATATAAATATTAAAAAAGATTTTTCAAGAAAAAACTGCTTTTATGACATTATAAAATTATGGGTTTAGATCACTGTAAAGCCAAAATTCACCTTATTTATCGAAAAAAAATTTTATTCAAATCAATATTATTATTTAGTAATAGTTAAATTATAAATTATTTTATTTAATTTAAAAAAATATAGAATTTCAATTAAGAATTTTTTTTACTTTTAAATTTATAGAAATGGTTTCAATATGCAAATACTAATATCCTTACTTACTTATCTCTCATTTTGACTTTTTCAGTGATTTTTTTCTCATTTTCAGACAAAAAAAATATTTTTTTTCGAAAGAAAAGAGCTCGATATCCATTTCAAACTACTAATATTCAGAATTTAATATAAACTTGACTAATTCAATCGGACTTAAACAAAATCATAAAAATAATAAAAAATTTCCAACAACAACTAATTTATGGCAAAGTTTCCCAACACCTATCCTTTGTTTTTTTTTTAATGATAACATTATAATTTCAGCCAAAATAATTTATAAATGGTATGTGGATATAGAAATGAAAAGTATAACTTTGTCTTCATGCATTCATCAAGTCTCTTTTACTCCTATGGTTGTTCATAAAAGGATAGTCTAATTATATTTGTGTAATTAATTATTAATTTATTAAAAAGGAAAATATACATGAATCTCTTCTGAGCAATTTCTTTGTTATATATATATATATGTGTGTGAAGCCTGAAAAAGTATAAGGAAAATACAAAATAGTTTTAGTTGTTTTATTATCTTCCATGAAAATGACCATGTACCAACCGGAAATTGGACTCTCCGAAGTCTAAACTAATTAACTACAAGGCCACTATCATTGGTCAACGATTCTTTTGGTTGTCACTTGTCAGGTAAGTTCATTAATCATCGGACATAGTAAAAGATTAGAATTTGTTTCTGTACTTTTACTTTTTTTTTTAATTATTATTGATAGGACATAGTAGGTTGTACCTTAACCTTGTACAATATTAGTTGAAGTAGTAAGCTTAATACAGCATACTTTATAGTTATCTGGAAAAAATATTTTCCCTCATCAACAATCTTTGTATCAGATAGCATGAAATTGAGGTCACATAAGTTATATTTTAAATTTAAACTATAATATATACTATTATGTTAAATTAATTATTAAATTTTTTTTATTATTCTTATGATTATGTAAGAATCGAATTGAATTAATTTGAACACGATAAATGGTAAATAATAATAGTTTAGATTAAAAAGTTCCTCTTTAAGAACATTCACCTGGACTATAATCCACTGCCAACAATTTGAATTGCATAACTTTTAATTTGACCTACCAAAAATTTTCATGTAAAAATTATTAAACTAGCCATACGTAAATATACAATGATTAATTTTTTTTTTTTTTAAAAAGTTTATAGTCTACTCAGGAATCCGTCAACATGCCTGGTGTAAATCAAAGGACATTTTGGTGCGAAGTGTGAGATTGCATCCTATAGTTTCAAAGTCATGGCAAATATGACCTTCTCCTCCAATTGGCTGAGTTATATATTTCTATTTTATGTATTCAATTTCTTCTTCTTCTTCTCATTTTCCAGTTAGGTAGCTGGCTTCAGGATTTTTTTTTTTTGGGTTGGAAGCAAGGAGTCGGTCAATTTATTATATTATTTTTTGGTGAATTAACCAAAGAATTTTATTGCTCAAACACAAACATGTACAACTAGGGAAAAATCCAATACAAAAAATTAATTAATCCAATAATATAATAATATCTATTATATTATCTAATGAGTTCACTCAGTCCACTTTTTCTAGTAAAATGGCTGCATTGTATCAGTTGAAAGAACTATTGAACATGGACTCTCCTGTGCAAATGCTACTTGTTTCTCAACAATTACCTTGTACAGATCATGAAATAGAAGCTGAAGCACAACAACCTGCCGATGATCCTGAGCAACAACTAAATGCAATTCAAATACAAATGCAACCTCTTGATAATTCCCAGCAACCACTTCTTGCAGATCATTCTTCAGCAAAAGCAGCACCAGCTGATATTTCTCAAAGGCCACGAAATGAAATTGGGAATGAAATAAAAGATCTAAAGACAAAGATTGTGGACATAGACAAGAGACTTCAAGAGCTTCAATCAAGATCTTTTCAACTTGCAAATATTTACTTTGTCTTCCAAGGTGTCATCCTGACAATTGTCCTGACGTCAAAAACGCTTGAATGCGTAAATTGTTGGATTCCTTTCAGCCTCTCCCTGATAGCTGCAGGAGTTAACTTGATTGCATTACACCAGCTTGGGAGCAAATATCTTGACACCTTGGCGGAGCAGGATTCAATCCAGGACAAAATATACAAATTGGATAGTCGCGGATCAAAGCCTTTACCAACAGAAGGAATCCAGAAATCTAAACGCAACTTCACTTTCAGGCTTTGCATGTTTTTCTTGTTAGCCTTTTCTGGTATCATGCTTTCCAGTTGTTGGGTGAAATTCTGCTAAAAAGCAAGTTCAGTGCTTCTTAGCCAATTCCTGAAACAAGCCTGTGCCCATGGATGATCATTGTTGTGATCATTTAGTTGTTTCACAATATGCTTTCTTGTCTCTTCTTCACCCTGTGCTCTCGCTTATCAATGTATCAACCATAATAATGTTTTGATTGTTCCAAGGAGAAAAAGAGTACGTTTTATAGTATTCATAATCACCCAATGTTTTATCAGTGACATTAACTTATGAATGTCACTTATTATTATGTGCTGTAAAGGAAAATATTATTCTGCGCATTAGACGTTACATAATTTCAACCAAAATTGGAAAATAAAATTTTCAAAATAAATATTAACAAGATAATTTAGAGTGAATTTAATGTATTGATGTTTTAAAAATCATAAAGACAAATAAGAGATAGCTTATGTGAAGAAAGAAATTAATGAGTATAGGGTGTAATTTTGATAACTGAATTTGAAATTTACATAAAAATATTAAATATTAATTGATAATTAGCGAGTGTAGGATGTAGTTTTGATAGCTAAAATTCTAATGAAAGAATAGTTAAGTGATAAATCATCTTCAACGACATCTTGAAGTGCAAGTTCAATTTTTGCCGTTCCTGATTTAAAGAGAAAAATTGCTTCTATTTGTGTAGTCCATTTGCAATCAAAATAAAAGTATTAAATATTAATTAATTGATAAAATTTTAATAATTGCTCAAAAGATTATTACAACAAAAAAAGTTTTAGCGACGTTCTTAATATTATCTGGCGACCAAGATTTTTCAGGCAGAAAGATAAGTGTTGCTAAATTAAGTGAATATTAAGCAGCCCTCTGTGGCCCAACTGGAAAAAAGTAAGAAACCCAGTTGATGTGGAACTAAAATATAAGGAACCCATTTAATGTAGAATAATGGCTTAGTAATTTGGCAAATTCCATTATCAGCACTGCAGCAGTAGAGGTAAGTAGATCAAGACTCGAGGTGAGGTTAATGAATTGAATCATTGCAGATAAATTAGTGATTCCTTCAGTTCCCAATGAAACCAAGCCCAAAATAAGATATTATTGATGCACTGTGGCTCCAAAAATAAACAGGCTCTTTGCAAAGAGAAACTTTGTACATACGAATGCCCACTAAAACATACCCCCTGACCTGACTGCTGTTACAGAGTTCACCCTGCTGGAATGTATCAATCTTATATTTATGACATTCTACATTTTAATCACATCAAAGAGACACCCGAATGCATATATACACATATAATAGTTCTAGTTAGCATTTGTTTAAGAAAAACTCATTATTTAGACCCAGACTATACGAGTTTTCCACACTTCATCTCTAATAATTTGTTTTGAAGAATTGAGTCATCAATTTTTATTTTTTTATTTTCATCATTTTTTCACTCAAAATTTCAAATTGAACATATTGTCCTCTTCTATTGAGTTATAAAAGCACGTCTCAACAAAAAGTAAGTATAAACCAACTGTCAAAAATAAACAATTTATATCGATATCTTGGAGCAGCTCACAATTAACAGTGAAATTAAGTTCAAATGATCAAACTCACAATCAATAATTGGTTGAGATGTACTTTTATAATTCAATAGAAGACAATAACATTTTCAATTTGAATTTTTGAGTGAAAAAAGGGTGAAAATAAAAAAAAATAAAAGTTGAGGGATTCAATTCTTCAAAATAAATGATTAAGGACGAATTATGGAAAACTTGTATAGTTTGGGGACCAACTAATGAGTTTTGCCTTTATTTAACAACTAGTAAAAATTGTTAATTTTCAACACTAAAAGGAAAGAGAGGGGATGAGAGATTCGAACTCTACTCTCTTCTCAACAGAATGTCTACATCTTTTATCACTTAACTACTCGTATGGATGTTCTAATTAGCATTTTACGTTATGGTAAAAACCATCTATATATCCCATAAAATAAAAATTTATATACATTCCTATCACTCATGGTGTTTATAAAATATTTTCGGTGAATTGTCTAAAAAATAAAAAAATTTGAGTAAATTAAATTTTATTAAAAAGTTGATTTGGACCGATTGTCCCAAATTGATTAGCTACAAAGTTAATTTATGGGCTGATTATCCGTTACATCTGGCGGCAAAATTGGTAGTTTAGCCCTTATATTTATATGACTGTTTTCGATTTGCTTGGATTCTCAGCTGTGATCTTGCGTGCCTGTTTCACTGTTCTTTGCAATTAATGGTTGAGAGGTGTTTCAGTATAGAAGGGTGAGTTTTGGTTTCTTTGAGGCTTTTGGCTTACGTTACGTTATGTTCCTCTTGCTGTTAAATCTTGGTGCAAGTTCCTTCATGTCAAGAAGATAGAAATATTATTTATCAGGAATATTTTGAGATTAACCAGTAAGAGATTCTAACTACTTAAAAGATAACTTAAGTTTGAGTTATGGAATCTGCAATTGAAGTTGTGAAATTTTTATCATTCTTATTGCCCTTATAATCCTATTTGGATTAAACTAGATTAATTAAAATTTAGTAGATTGTAACTAGACTCTAGATATCAAAATTTATTGTTATTATAAATCTACCCATATCAAATTAGATTAATAAAAATTTACTAGACTTTAGATACCAGCATTTTAAAGAAAAATATGACATTATTTATCTTCAAAATTATGTTGCAAGATTAAAATATTAATTGACTTCAATCAGGATTTAGAAAAAAAAAAGGCATACAGCCAAGAAGCATCTCGGCAAGCTATTTCTTTGAAACTTTTTTTTTTGGTGAGTAAAATAATTTGTAACGCTATAATTATTAACTTTTTTTATTTGTACGTTGAGATGTAGAATCAGAAATCCCTTTATTAATTAAAAAAATAAAATGATCTGCAGTCAAGGGTGTTATTTGGAGTAAAAGAGCTGTTTACAGTTGAAAAACCACAAATGGGCATCAAGGGACCAAAGAAAAAGCCTAAATGAAAGGAAGGAGGCCGGTTCAAGAACCAAATTGACTAAAACATTAATTTTGGGTCTGATTGCCTATCATGTCTGGTTGGAGCAACAAGCTTCTAAAAACATGACACGTGGACATACATGTTTATTGGATGGAATTTTCTCCTCCAAAACAAAAATATAGGTAGTTTTTTTTCCACCAATATAAGAACATGGTTACATGGGTAGTTTTTTCAAACATGTTTTTTTTAATATGTTGCATTATAATTGGTCCGTTATTTCTTTTTTCTTTCATCAAGTCTGTTATTTTATTTTAGATGCTGATATAAAATCATGGTTGTATGCTATAATTTCTCGTTTGTGAGGTGTCAAATGGCCCAATAATCTGAAAGAGTAATGAAGATGTTGTGATGATTCTTCTTCCAGAAAATGTAGGACGTAGTTTGCAGGTTAATTACACCAATATAGTCTCTGACCATACCTTATTATATATATATATATATATATTCATTACATCCTTTCCACTCTTTAAGGGTACCAACCAACTTGACATTACCGAGTTTCGTTTAAGTGATTCTATCAGCAGTCAGGACAGTTGGAAGCTATAACCAACTTGTTTGAGCATCTTGCACGTTCTGAATGGTTTCCATTGAATTGACTAGCACATTCATCAATAGTTAAAACTAAAATAATTATCCGTAGGCCAAAAGTGGGAATCTTGTTCAAGCAGTTGCATAAAATTGGTAAAACAATTGCTGTTAAAATTCTGCGTCAGTTATTGCTTGGAAATAATGTGAACTTTTCACCATTTTGCTGTCCAAGTAAAGAGTCAAATTCTGAGAAAATGCCAACTACCTTTCTGCATAAATTCCGTCAGTTATATATATACATATATATATATATATATTCCAGCACTTGGGAGGAAATTACAGTTGCACTTGCAGGGAAATTGCAATGCACTTGCTCAAAAATGTATATATAATGCCCTTCATTTGCCACGTTTGGTTCAAGGTAGGAATTAAAAAACAACACTTTCTTTTTTCTTAATTTCCTGTCAGGTCGATTTAACATATCCATACCCGATAAATTGAACGCGCACAGATGGTGTCGTTTCTCCTTATTTGAAGATAGAGAGAGCAAGTGAGTTCTTAGGCCAACGATGGTATCCACTGACAAGACATTGTAAAAATGATACCAACAACTGTTGCAGGAGATGTTCGAGGGTTGAGTATATAGG
This sequence comes from Mallotus repandus, assembly GCA_949671775.1. NCBI lineage: Eukaryota > Viridiplantae > Streptophyta > Magnoliopsida > Malpighiales > Euphorbiaceae > Mallotus > Mallotus repandus. The sequence continues at coordinate 11,854 of CATIWM010641476.1, forward strand.
CAAGGAAATGATATTTTTAGAAGAAAATAAACCACGTAAATTTCAAGATTTCTCATTCTCTTCTCTTGCTTTTCGTTGATGGAAGAACTCCAACTTCTTCTCGTTAACTGCACCATTCACTAATGTAGAAAATCCGTGGAATTTTTCATCAACGAAAAGCCATAGAAGAGAATAAGATAGTCATTTTACTTGTCTGTTTTTGCAACCCTCGGACGTCTCATGCAACAATTGGTGGAATTGATATGCATGGCCCTCGTAAATTTCTGCCAAATTCTGCTTTACCTTCATTAGCACCATTATCTCCAAATAAAAGGACGCCGACATCGTTCAATATGAGCTGAATTTATGGGATCAGGAATGATGGGTAGGTCAAAATTTAAGGCATGTGCATGCATTGGATGATCATCAAAGTTTTTTTTTTTTTAACAACTGGAAGATCAAGGAGTAAGAGGAATCGAATCTATGATTCTATATTATAATGTTCATCATTTGAATCACTAGGCTACAAATGAAGGACTGAGTCATTTCTTTTCTTAACATCTCATGGTTAATCCAATTTTTTCTTTTCAATGTTAAACTATAACTTGTGACATTTGCTACATATGCTAAAGCTGTTACAGGTATACGTTATGGGACAAATTAGCTGACTAATCATCACTTTCCTTCTCCTCTATATAACTATGATGGTTTATTCTCACCTCCTGCCAAAGGTAAGTTTGAATTTTTACTTTTTTTTTTATATATTTGGAGTTTTGCCCTTAATACAGGGAATTTGGAGTCTAATTGCTCCGCTTTCAGTATTCACTTGAAATATGTCAACACTCTTGTTAAAAAGAGCAAATTTCTTTTTAATGCTATTGATATCTAGTAGCTATAAGGATTCAAGTATATATGAGTTTAGGCCAGATGAATATGAACTGTTCCAACATGTATTTTTTTTTTAAGAGAATTCAAACAAATGATGGTCAATAATAGTATTTCTATATGTAAAAAATACTAGACATCTTTTTCTTTTTACTTTCTCTACTATTTTTTTTTCATTATATATATTTACTTAAAAATAAATAAAACATTTTGCACTTTTTTATTTAATAATAATAACCATTAATATATATATATATATTAAAAATTAAATTATTATTATTATTATTTTAAAATTAATAAGTTATCTTTTTAATAAAAAATTTAATGCCCAAAAGTAAATACTAATCGCTGTATTAAAAGAAAAATATCACAGTCCGCCAGTTGAAATTGCAAAATTGTCAGACTTGGCCAACTTAATAAAAAAAAACCACAATTTGATAATTTTTTTTATTTTCATCACAAAAAAATAATTTTTTTTACAAAATACCATAAATTGGTAAAATGTTTCAACTTCTGCAATAAATTGACAAAAAGCCCATTAGATTTCACATGACCCTTTAGCGTTGATAATCTAAAGAGACGTTAATGACACTGCAAAACTTTAATCATGAAACATCAATCTAAACTAATTGATCTAGACTTTATTTAAGTTTTGATGACATACCGATACATATATTAAATTATTATATGGTGGATTTGGGAGAAGGACTCCATATCAGTCATATATATTCTCCGTTTCATTTTAATTATTTTTAAAAAAAATAAAATTTATTTTACTCTAAATAATTTTTTTAGATTACCAATAAAAATTAATTTTTTTTTAATTTTACCCATATCTTAATTTTATAGTAAGTTTTTATATGGGAGTAATTATAATTTACACTAACTTTTAATTTTTCTAAAAGATGGTTATATAGTCATTTACAACTATAGTTATACCTATTAAATAGGATTTTTAATCTTTATAACACTACCTTAAATGACAATTGAAAGTGAATGGAGGGAGTACTAGATATATATATATGGATTTAAAGAAAATTGTAATTATCATAGAGAAAATATAGCTATCAAATAATTAATTATTTTAATTAATTTCAAAATCAGGATTTGAAATATATTGCCCGCCGGCCATGTAATTAGTAAATTTATAAGGTCCTCAGGCAAGGAGCATTTCATTTGTTTCAAGCGTTGAACTAAAAGAATTGATTCAACTTAACTAGGTCTAGTATATTAATGTCAATTTAATTGTTCAGCTAGCTAGCTGTCTACAGGAAATCGAAGAACTTAGCAATTGTCATTTTGCGGGCTATTTGCCATTTTAAGATGAAATTTGAAAAAAATTCCTCATTTGTGGTTCATTTGTAAGAAATTTTCTTTTTGTGGTGTTTAAATATTCTCTTTTTATAGTAGTTTTTACTAAGATGGAGCGGTCATTCCACCATTGAAGCTAGCGGAATTGGCTAAATTTTTTTAAAAAAAAGAACAGGCATTCCGCAAGAAGTTTCAATTTTGCCATTCCCCACTTCAAGTGGCGGAAATGGCCTTGTTTTTTTTTTAATATTGTAATTATTATGATTAATTAATTATAATAATATCATAATTTTTTTATTTTTTTATTTTAATATTATTATGATTATTTTAATTTAATATATTATTATTATTATTATTATTATTATTTATGCATGAGTATTGGGTGTGGTCTAGTTTTTTTTTTTTAATTTTTAATTTTTAATTTTTTTCTATTTTAATATTATAATGATTATGATTAATTAATTATAATAATATTATTGTAAACACCCGGTTTGATCGGCTCATAATAAGGGGCAAACTGTGGATGCTTGGTTTGATTGGCCCGAAACAAAAGTCCAATGATGAAATTAAACGAACATTAAACGGAAAAGAACAGCTCGAAACTCTTAAAAATTGACTTAAAGCCCAATGAATCTCAAAAGCCCAAAAGCTTTTAGAAAAGGATTTTTGGGTGGAATGAAAAAGAGATAGAGAAGGATAGAGGGGAATGAGACATCATGATGGATGTTTTTAGAAAAAAAATGGGAAAGTTGGGGAAAATTTGAAGAAAATAAAAGAAAAAAAAAAGAAAATTTTTGGGGGAATGAAAAAGAAAAAAAA
>CATIWM010641548.1:0-10566 GCA_949671775.1 Mallotus repandus
GCTTGATATATATATATATATATATATATATATATATATATATATATATATATATAATGTGGGAGCTTTTAAACTTTTTTATTTTATAATTTGTTTTATTATTAATTGAAAAATCAGAAAACCTAAATAACTACAAAACAAGGATAACACAACCGCGAAATTCCTTGAATTTAATTGAATCATTTTGAAAGTGTATAGTTTTGGCTGGTAATTCTCCAAAGATTCATAACAATAAATTTTGGGGTATGAATCCTAGTTTGGTTGACTTTGCAGTGGTTTGATCTAGCCTGGTCACATCATTTGGCTTTACGGTAGCTCAATCTAGCTTCAGATGAACCCTTCAATGTTCGTGTCACCAGTCATGCGACTCATTACAACTCAGAGACATGACGATGGCTCTTATATACAAATGTTATGTTATGTTATGAAGCTTATAAGCGCAATCTCACTTCAAAAACAAAACTAGTAGTTAAAAGTTGAGTAGATTAATGATATATATGTAATCTGAGAATTTATTGAACTATGCCAAATATCAAGGATTACAACAAATTTAACTGTAAATCAAAATAATTGAACCAACCAACAACACATATCAACTTTCTTAGTTAACCTCAACACTCCACAAGGCAGCAATGTATTATTTGTTTCTAATGCTTTCTTGACAAACAACACATATCATCGACTCAACTAGAAATTTTACAATGATTTTATTCTTTGATGTCCTAATAATATTAAGTTATCTAAAATTCACTTTAAATTTTTAGAGATATTGAATTTTTATTGATTTGACATTATCAAAATATCGGAATTAATTTAATTTATAAGTTGTGACTATTGGAACAATTAGGTGGGGGAAAATTGGCCTCAGAACCTTCTCCCACTCAGGCCCATAACTAAATATCAGATTATGAGTTTAGATTCCGTTCTTGTCAAAATGAGTTAATTTTGAATTGTAAAAAAGGAAAAATTGTCATTTTATTTCTTTGTCAATGTTTCTCAATCAACATTCAAGTGAATCAAATAAATAAATCTTGAAAGTTGAAATAAACAATACATTTGGCAATACTACTATTCACTGATGATCCTGACAACACATACAGTGAGTACAAATAAATATAAATGATTTAGTTTCATAAAATCAGAGTTGGACAGATTTCTGGAATGTGTATGTACTGATAATGAATATAAATTTCAAAACAAAGAAATAAAAACAATTTAACAACATAACAAGCATCACAATTGCTTCAGTAAAACTTGTTGATCACAACAGATTGGTACAGGAACACAATAATCATCACCACCACCTTGCCTTCGCCAGGCCTAATTGTTTCTACCATGTCTAACTGCCACCCCAAGCACAAAGGATGTCTCAGGAAAAGATTAAAAAAACACCCGATGGACATGCTCATCTTCATGCTTATTTTTGTTCTTTTATCAGCATCTCCTGTTGTTATATTCTTCGTATTGTTCGCTACGCTATCAGGGTCTTTGACGAGCAAACCCTGGCTGAATGATGTAATTGATGATGTGTGGTCCAAATAAGAACACAAACCAGAAACATGGATATGCAAGCTGCATCAGTTACAGAAAAAGAATCTCATGTGCATAAAGATAACATTTTTATTGTTTTCCATGGCCATGAATCTGGTCACTTCTGTTTTTTTTTGGTTAGTTGTTACCATTATGTTTAAGTTATTGCATGCTTGAAGTGGCTATACATCTGTTCTATGGAAAATATAAGCAAAATAACGCCGAGGTCACTGTACCTGAAGAAGCATAGAAGGTGCTGCTGCAGGCTCTGAAATTACATGACTTTTGGTTTTCCTTGCATTTTGTGTAGCCACAGATGGGCTACTAGCTGTTGTTATGTCCCAAAAGCTTCGTTTTTTTGCAGTTGGAACTGGTGATCGAAAGCGGTGACTTGGGCTCTTCAATTCACCAACGTTTGATTCCTTCGGTCTCAAGCTAGCCCTGGTGACCACTCTTTTTGCTCCTGAAACTCCTTCAGATGGCTTTTCACTCTTTCGGGAAAGCTCCCGAATTTGATCATCTTTCTGTTTTAGCTGCAAAGCATGATCTTTCTTCATTCTCCCAATTTCTGCCTCTAATGCCTTGATATTACGCTGAAGGTGCTCTTTAACTGCATCATCTGCTCCTTTCTTCCTGGATTCTGGTGTGAAACAGTTTCCACCTAAAAAGGAAGGCCTGGTTTTTCTTTTTTCATTTGCCTGGGAATTAGTTGGAGGAGTCAGGAGGGAGGAAACTGATGAGGGTGTTGGAGAGGCTTTTGCAGCCAGGGATTGTGCTTGGAGCGTCAGTAGCTTCTGTTGCTGACGAGCTAATTGTACTCGCAATTCGCGATTCTCTTTTTGTAGTTCAAGTAATAGCTTGGCTTGATCAGTTTCGCATTCTGGTAGCTGTTGTATTTCCTCATTTGCCTCACATGCCTGCAATCAAAGAGAGCCGTTAGATAACAGTCCTTTTGCTTTCATTACCATGATTCATTTTCTTAGTACTTGCAGAACAAAATCAATACTGCAGCAATGATTCCAGTGAATAAATGAATGTAAAAAGGATGAGAGGCTTAAAAAATGACCTTGCTTCGGATCTCCTTGGCTCGATCAGCCCAATGCAGAGTGTTCTGTGTTTCACCAAATGAGAGATTGCTTGGACCGATATTTGCTATCATTACAGTGTTGCAAGCTCCTCCTAATGAATCCTTGAGAAGTTGAGTGAGCTTGGAGTTTCTGTAAGGTATGTGCTTTTTACCCTCAACAAGAGCATTGATGCAGCTGCTTAGAGCAAGGAGTGACCGATTAATGTTGGCACCCTCAAGTGATCTAAGTGTTCTCTGATCAGTTGCTAGTGCTCTCTCTGACCCAGCAAGATCAATGAGTGATAGCTTCCCAACTCTATTGACAACATTCATGAAAGCATCCCTAACACGGTATTCAACAACAACCTGATAGGCGCATAACCAATCTTTAAAAGAAGCAAAAGCAAAATCAAAAACAAATTGAAGAAACCAGCTCATTAAATCATAAGATAATGATTACCTGCAGAATAGCATGTGATCTTGAAGAGGTTTCGTTGGCACGAGTAGGTTCAGTTGTTCGGTTTTGATTTCCTCTCTGAAGCAATGCCATTACCTACGACAACACATGAAAATTTCAAGTCTTTCCAATCAAATTACTACAATTCAAAGTTGTCATTTATGGATGTAGAAAGTACTTCATCTGTAGAATAAGCTCTATACTGAGTAAGGCCTGCTGCTATAATTCCCTGTTACACAGGAACAAATGTCAACCATGTGATATATCAAATTAATAACAAACAAAATTTTGAACTGAAAATCCTTCAGGTCATCTTCAGATATCTTAAAAAATCATGGGGCAGACCTGTTTATCTTCTCGAAGCACCAGAGGCCTTCCTGGAGAGAGCAAATCTCTAACAGTTTCATTATACACCTCAAGATATGAAAGGTGAACCACATGGTTACCATCACAGCTTCTCTGTCTAATCTTGGTAAAAAGATCCTTAATGGCCAACACCATCACTCCAGGATTCTCCACTGTTCCAAGCATTGTATATGTTTTCCCAGCACCTGTGGCGCCATAGCAGAATACTGATCCATTCCTTCCTTGCAACACTGCTTCCACAAGCTCTGCTGTCCTGAAAATTCAGCTCAATTTGTCACCCTTTTGGATTAAACAATAACTTTATGTTAACAGAAAACACAAGCTGGTGGTAGTGAGATATGTGGCCACAAATACTATATTGGAATTCAAGGCAACAAGTAGCTACAGAATAGTAACATTTGCTCTTCCGTTTCTCTTGCTTATAAAATATTGCAGAAATGGAAGTAAATCATGGTATGAAATAGTCTCATTCAATACATGAGTGTTGTCAAGTTTTAAGATAACTACACATATCAAGTTATGTATAAGCAACATTAGCAAGAACTGTAAATGTTCAAATATTTATGAGATTAAACCATAAATTAGCAGCACTTACGTGGCAGAGTATACTTCCTGTTGAGAAGTAGAATCTGGAAACGAAGCATCAAAGGTAAAATGCCGTCCCCGAAGCCTCTTCAACCTAAGATAATCATTCTCATGAGCGAACTCAGTCAAATAAACATCTTTTCTATTCACAATCCTAACACAACAGCGAAGACCAGCCTCCTTTTCCTTCTTGGACATTGGCCTAAGCCTAACAAACACTAAAATTCTACTTCCACCAGCATCATTTTTCTCTGAAATGGCCTCCAATTTTTCCACTTCCTGCACTTTTTTGTTCCCAAGAAACCCTCTTGGTTCTGTTTGTGGCCCTGAACTTCCCATTGCAAGCTTCCTTGCAACTGTATTCGAAACATTAGCCTTTCTTGAACATGCAGAGAACCCAATGACACGATCTGGACCCATTACAAAATTCTCCTTGGCATCATCAATAGGTGGTTCTGGCAGCACAAAAGTTCTTGTAACTACAGAATTAGGCTTTGCATTTGCATTAGGCAATGTAGGCACTGCAAGCATTATATTCTCTCTCATTACATTATCTGGCTCTAAATTTTTACTTTTTTTAGAATCTTTCTCTCTTTTCTTGCAAGAACTAATAAGATCCACACTTGGATGTGTCAAGAATCGCTTCTCTTCAGGCTTAGGAGATTGGTTCCTAAGAGCTAATGAAGCTTTCTTTTGCTGCTCATATAATAGAGTTAAAGCTTTCATCTTTTCTTTCAAGCCATGATGCGGGTTTCTCAACGGAACATTGTTATGGGTATCCTCCTGATCTGATCTAGTTCTTGTTCTTTGATCTGCGTTTGTCCCACTTTGCTCTTCATGGCTGTTGTTTTGAGACCTGGTTGACACTGGCATTCTGTAACTTTCTCGCTATCCAAACATGCCCAGATGGGTTTTCCTCTAACCCAGTTCAAGAAACCACTCAAATTGCAAGAAAGTTCGGAAATTTTCTCGGAAAGTGGAAGAATTAATGAATTGTAAAACTAGGTTCCAGCTAAAACAGAGGAAAGATCAAGATTGCAAAAATTGCAACTTCTGTGAGTTCAACTGGGGTAGAATCTGAGCTATTGATTTTGAGGCAGATCCAACGGTTGGTAGTAAAGCCGGGAAGTGAGGTTTTGAAGTGAAGTGCTAGTGCCAGAACACTTCTTCGCACTCTGCTATAATTAAATTAGAGAGAAAAAAGATTGGAGTGGAAATAGCAGAAACTGGAGAACTGTTACGACTAATATTTGAATTGTGGAATTTAAAAACTGACTGTTTTTAACGGTCAAAATGTTGTCAGCTCTGGAAGCTGTGGGCTCCACATGAAATTTTTTTAATTATGTGAATAATTAAAGTGAAAAAAAAAAATTCTTTTTCCAAAGCAAGCAATTGAAAAAGGTATGTTATGTAGTGGACATTAGGTGCATGATTTGTCCATGTGCAATTGTATTTTATACCGATAGATGGGTTAATAATCATAGGATCGTATGGTGATTTTCCATATCAAGTGGTTCTTGATGATTCATTAAGAAATGGGTTTGATTTGTTATTTGATTAAATGGGATGATTTGTAAGATCAAATGGTAATTAATAAATTGGATGTTGTTAGATCTTTGCTTTACTTTTACTTTAAAAAATTGGGTTGTATTCATTTGGGTAAATGATGACAAGCATTAGTTTTTTATCCTTTCATATATATATATATATATATATAATTTGTCTCACTTTTTTCCTCAAAAGAAGAACAAATATTAATTATATTCATCTTAACATGTTGATTATACTCATACAAAATAAATTTTTTTATATAAATTTTTTTATCCAAAATATACGTATTTTAGCCTCACAAGAAAAAAAAAAAAGAAACTTAAATTTATAAAAATTTAACTTTTCATCTCTTAACCGATATGAGATATTAGATACATCATCAAAATTTATACACTTTTACCTGCTCTAATTTGTGTCAAGGAAAATACAAAAAATGGTAGTGCAATGAAGTATGCACAAAGCTAGGATGTATGAATTATTGGATAATTAAGTTGAGATCATTTTAATTAATACCTAATGATGATATTCTCTCTATTTCTAAGTAATTGTCGTTTAAGGTTTTTTCACATATTAAAAAATGTATTTAATATATATATAAAATATTATACTACCTTTATAATAATTATTAATTTTATATAGAGTTTCAAAATAAATAGATATTTATTTAATTAATTCTCCTACATTAAATAAAGATGAAATATGAAAATAAAAATAGTTAAAATGCATTGATAACTTAAAATAAAAATTATTTAGAAACAAAATTAAACTTTTAAAATAACAATTATTTAGGAACAGAAAGAGTACAATTGAAGAATAAGAATCACAAATTAATTAATTTTTAATTAATTTTAGTGGTCTACTTGAATTTCATAGAATAGATTAAATGAGGCCAATTTATTGCTGCTATTGCATTGATATCAAACACAATAAATCAGTGAGGACAATTTATTGCTTTGCCATTGCTGGCAAATTTAAAAAACATATTTTGATTTTAATTTTCAAAGATTAATTAATTTTTATCTCCAATTTAGTAAGAGGTGAATCAAAATAATATATTCTACTACTCTATTGGATTCAGATTGTGTTAATCGATGTGATTTACAGAAATTAATCTATAATTTTATTTTTAATTAAATAATAATATTATCTCCAAATTAGTTAAAAATTAAATTTTAATTTTTAAAATATTAAATACTTTATTATAAAATAAAAACTTAACTTTTCTCCAAAATATAATAGTTCAACTTTCACTTTTTTTAAGAACATTTTAAACTATAAAATTTAGATCTTACCGTTATTAATTTATAAAATTAATTTTTATTTAATTAAAAATTATTATTTATCAAATAATTCATTGATAATTAAATCATTTACTTCCCCTTAAAACATAAAGAAAACAATTGACTAGGATTAAATAACCACCTATATATAGTGTAAGTGGGATATATACATAATTATCCACGTTGGGCATGATTAAAAGTTATTTCTAGGACTGACTATAAACAATATGCCTGCCTTCTAAGCCGGCAAATGAAATTGTTAACCCAAATTATGAGAATTTATGAATGTTTTTTGAAGTGGAGTATGCTATGCTATCATCACATATATATATATATATATATATATATATATACTCCTTTTTTTTTATCGGTATTGTGTTGTTAGTACCACAATCGAGCCACGACTGATAGTATGTTAGTTATTAGCGGAGATGGAAAATTTATACCTATATATACTCCTTTGGCCTAGCTTTATCTAATTTATTCACTCACTTTCATTATAGCTTGCAAATCTATCTAGTATACTATTATGTTTTGGGGGATTCTTTTAATTTTTTCTAACAAAACTCTAATCACCTTTACATCTATATAAAGGGTAATATTTTATGTTGTGGCTTGTGTTATTAATAATACTGTCATAATATACAGAAATTACTATTTTATTTCTTATTTTTATAAATATCAAAAAATTATAAAAACAAACGTTATAAAAAACAATTATCATTTTGCGGGCTGCTACATATCCCGCAACATATACCAACATTCTTATACAAATTAGATGATGCATTATATTGTGGCTAAAAAGTATAAAGTAGCTTTCTAGTGGTCTTACTTTTGAACTTTAAACCATATGCCAAACCAAAAAATCACATTGCATATGAAAATTCATAATTTTAAAAAACTTGAAACTGAAGTCCTTTTAATTCTAAATATGATTTTATTGTTTCTAAATTTCTAGAAACATGTTAACTATCATTATTAGGGGAATCAAGCAGTTGAAAAAAAAAAACTCTTATTATAACTTATAATTATAATTTTTTATGTATATGAGAAATATTAATACACTTATAATATATGTGTTTCATTTTTATTTGTTAAATTTTTTAAAATTTGAGTTACATATGCAAATTTGATTGTGGAATAGATAAAGATCACTTATCTTATACTTCTATGGGATTAAAAAAACAACTCTCAATAAATCAAAAATCATTTTTTTTATGCGTCACAGTCACTCAAAACATGGCAAGCGATAGCAAGAAAACTAAAGAAAAAAAACCCTATTATAAAAAAATAAAAGCACCACACTATACTAGCAACGAACTTGCAAGTGATGATTAGAGAAGATTAATTAAGCAACCCGCCCAAGAAAAGAGAAGCCAAGAAGATGATAATGGTTGATGAAATAGGTGCAATAACTTCAAGATTGGCTCCATTATTTTTGCTGTTGGTACTGTTATTTTCTGTTTGATTTCCAGGCTGAGTACTAGGAGGGATTTCAATGTCCAAGACCTTGATGATCATCTTCTGCCCTCTCTCGCAGTGCCCATTAACCCCACTTATGAAATAGAACAAACCAGGTCTGTCTAACGTGAACACTGTGTCACCATTGTTGGAGAAGAATACGGGATGAGCTGATCTGCATTTCTTGTACTCTTCCTCTGTCACCTCCATAACTGAATCTTTCTCGTACTTGAAGTCTGTATACATAAGCATGAAGCACAATTTTAAAAAGTCATGTTACTTTAAAAAATAAAGATAAAATAAAATTTTAAGTTCGACCTTGTTTAATTTATTAATGTTATTGAATGTGATTCATAGAAATTTGATATATATATATATATTGAAAAAAAAAATTCTACTTCCAACTACTTGTGTTCATTATAAATACATATTAACTATTTACGGAAACTAGAAAGCGGGTTGATCCATTGAGATCCTATATTAGCTGAGGAGAGTGAACTTTGACCCTTATTTATTTTGTACAATTAAAAAAATGACTATTTAAATTATAAACCGATAATTAAAATGCTTAAAATCATAGTAGTGCTTAAGTTTAAGTTTTAGTTTCATATAAACTATAATTAACTAGTGATACAATCATTAAACCGAACGAAGAAAAAATATCAACAGAAACATAGAATTAAAGAATGTGTAAAGATTGGAATGAAGTATGTAGAGAGGTACTCACGAAGGGTGTCGTTAACTTTAAACCTATTTCTGGAAGCCCAAGCATTAAACATTGGATCATCTTTTTTAGGAAGAGCCCAGCCATTGTCATCACCACCCACAAGGAATTGAGTTGAAGTGGCAAAGGGGATCAATAGAACAAAAGCAAAAAGAATCAAGAACAAGAAGATTTTGCATGAACCACCCATTACCATTTTTTTTCTTTTTTGGCCTTTGAACTTATGTGCTTATAGTTGCTTATGAGGAAAAGTGAATACTAGTGATAATGAAGAAGATGATGATGATGATGCGAAGAGTTTATAAGGACGTGAAGATAGATAGGTGAGTGGAGTCGTGGGTGGGTTCTGTTCGTGTTGACTTGGTGTATAACCGCATTTTTTTTCAAAAGATAGCTTGGAATTGAACGTTTTGTGACTCAGCTGTTGTTGAGTAAATTCAGGCGAAAGGATACGACCATATTGACATGTTTTGGAAGACTGTTTTTAATTTGTAGCTACCATCTGCGAAATGCATGCTTAATTAGTTTCTGCTGGCTATTACTAACGTTATTAATATCAAATTAAATCTTACTTTAATTTTGTTTGCATTAAAAAAAAAAGAAAAAATTTTGCCTAGTCTTGGTTTATTGCATCTAATATTGGATTTGTAATGTACGTAATATATGTGTTATATTTTGACCAGTAAAGTATAAAGTGTAAAATAATCACATGTATGTCCTATATTTATACAATACTTTAGGCGTCCTTTTATATTCCAAAATTGGTATCAAATTTGAAATAGAGGAAAATCGAAAATAAATTAAAAATTTTAACTAAATATTTTATTTACTAAGGAATCGGAATTAGAATTAATATTATCAATATATAAAAATATATTTATAATTATTTTTTTTAACAATTGGGAAGTCAAAGAGGGTGGAGAATCAAACTTATGACCTCATCTTATAATGTTCATCATTTGAACTACTAAGCTACAAAGGAAATACTATTTATAATTATTTTTACATTCTAAAATTAGCATTATGATTATTTATTATAAAAAATTATTTTCAAAATTGTTTATCAATATTTACTCAAATATTATTATTATAATTTTTAAAAATTATTATAAAAATTACTAATTATTTTAATAAATATTTTTATTTACATCATTATATTTTATTTATATATTTTATTCTATTACTTTAAAAAATATATTATATTTTATAAATTTTAATAATATATGGTAATATTTAAATATTTAATTAATTTATAATTACTTTGATTTGACCTCGTGAGAATGCAAATTCTAAGGGAAATGGGTGATTATAATTGATGGAACATTCCCGTGTAAACTTTTACGGCGATGTTTGATGTCGCGCTGCGACATGACGGAGCACAACAAATTACAGAAACCCTACCCCCCTCCCGAAACAAAAAATCCCCACTTTAGACCGCAAATTTTGAAGGTGATGCTAGCATCTCTTCATCAATTTAGACAGCAGCCCTGCTAATTTTTATTTCCTATCTTTTAGTCAGCATTTTTAGCTTAAATTCTCCTTTTTC
>CATIWM010641631.1:0-40435 GCA_949671775.1 Mallotus repandus
GTAGACCTAATTAAAATAGAAAAATATATATTTTTAACAAAATTATCTCTACAATTTTAATTAATTTAATTTGTTAGAGATAAAATAGAAATTAACATAATTAAAATATGAAATATAGTTTCAATTAAATTAAAATTACAATTTAATTAATTTTATTTTATTAGAGATAAAATAAAATTTAACCTAATTAAAATAGGAAACATACTTTCAATTAAATTAGAATTATATTTTAGTTAATTTAATTTTTATGAGAGATAAAATAAAATATAACCTAATTAAAATAGAAAATAGATTTTCTATCAAATTAAAATTATATATCGAAATAAAATTATATTTTAATTGATTTTAATTTTACTTTTATTAGTAAAAGACGAAATTATTTAATTTTTTTATAATAATGAATTAAGACTTTTTTGTAATTTTACTTGTCCTCCACCCTCTTCACACATTTATATATATTATAGATATATATAAAGAATAATAGAATTTTTTTGGTGGGACAAAGTTTGGAGCCAAAATTTTTACTCCAATAATGACGGTATGACAATTTAATTAGTATAAAATTAAAATTTTATCACTAATAATTAAGGCTTTAGTTAGGGGATATTTTACCCTCACAAATAACCGTATAAATTATACATTTAGTGAGAGATTTTTCTTACCTTCATTAATTTTTCATCACTAATGAATATTTTTCTTGTAGTGAGAGGAGATTATGCTACAAGTAGACACAAACATATTGACGAAAGTGATAGAGGTAAGCATCCTATGTATTCTTTTAGATTTTTCTGCAATATTAAAATTTTATTCATAATTAAAAATTATTTGTGTGTGTGATTTTTTGGTGCACGGTAACTTAAAAATTTCATTATTGCTACTCTTGATTATTTGTGCTTTATATATTGTGGTTTTATTATCATTTTATTATAGGTTGATAATGAATATAATTTTTTTGATATATCAATTGACAAGATTCTTGAAATTTTGTTTCATTATAGATTTTTTCAGAATAAATGGATATGAATGGTGAAAATTTACCTTAAGGTCTTCCCCTGGATCAAAATAAAATTCATATTGATGTTCCTAAAAGCTTGTATAGGATACCAATTGAAAAGTTAGAATTTGATTCAGATGAGAATTTGATTCAGATGAGCTTGCATTTGAACAATATAACAAGTATGCCAAAAGGGTTGGATTTAGTATTCGACGAGAGTATAAGAATGTAAGTAGTACAAGTGGAGTTACTACAAGTAGAAGATTTGTGTGCTTTAAGCAAGGTTTTCAAAAACAAAAAAAAGATAAAAGACAAGTTGCTAAGAAACTAAGAAAAGAAACTAGAACTGGATGCCTTGCACGAATGACCATAGGCCTTAAAGTTAATGGGAAATATCATGTCATTAATTTTGAACCAACTCATAATCATGAGTTAGTAGATGAATCATTAGCACATTTTTTTACCATCTCAAATGTGCATTAATAAAACTCATGCCATAGAATTGGACTTAGCAGATGATTCGGGTATACGACCATCTTTAGCATATGAGTTAATGAGCAGTGGAGTAGGAGGAAAAGAAAATCTTGGATTTCTTAAACGAGACCATAAAAATTATTTACGAACAAAAGGGAAGAAAGATTTGAAGCAAGGTGATGCAGGTAGTATACTAAATTATTTTCATAATCAATTATTAGAAAATCCTTTTTTTTTCTTTCGCGTGTAGTTGGATAAGGATGATCAAATGACTAATATATTTTGGGCTGATGCAAAAGTGATATTGGATTATAGTATTTTTGGAGATGTGATATTCTTTGACACAATTTATAGGACAAATAAAGAGTGTCGACCTTTAGGAGTATTTGTTAGCATAAATAATCATTAATCAACAAGTGATTTTTGGGGCTTCTTTGTTGTATGATGAAACAAGTTCATCTTTTGAATGGTTATTTGAACAGTTCTTTGAGTGTATGTCAGGTAAAAAGCCAAAAACAATATATACATATCGAGATTTAGCAATGGCAAAAACTATATCTATAGTGATGCCTGAAAGTAACCACAAACTATGCTTGTGGCATATATATCAAAATGCACTAAAAAATCTAAACCATGTCTTTAGGGAATCAAAAGGTTTTAGTGTTGATTTTAATAAGTGTGTTTATGATTGTGTGTAAATGAAGATGAGTTTTTTAATGCTTGGGATAATATGTTAGAAAAATATGCCTTCAAGATAATGAGTGGCTACATGATTTATTAAAAGTGAAGGAGTAATGGGCTATGATGTATGGAAGAAATACATTTTCTGTAGGTAAAAAAAGCACACAGCTTAGTGAAAGCTTCAATTCTCACTTAAGAGATGATCTAAAGTCTGACTTAGATGTTGTGCAATTTTTAAGCATTTTGAAAGAGCTATTGAGGGTTTACGTGGAAATACAATACTTGCCAATTATGACATCAGCCAAAGAATTCCTATTTTGAAAGTTAATATTTCTATTCTAAGGCATGCTAGAGATATTTATACAGAAGCTGCATTTAACAGGTTTTAAGATGAATTTGAGAAGTCATTATTGATGGTTATTGATTCTCATTTTGAAAATGGGGCAAGTATTGAGTACAAGGGTCGAAATTTTGAAGAGGCAAGACAACATTCAGTTGTTACATCTATAGATGGCTATACCACTTGTAGTTGCAAAAATTTTGAATTCGTTGGAATTTTGTGTAGCCACCATGTGTTGAAGGTCCTTGATGAGATGAAAATCAAAATGATAATACCAGAACAATATATTCTTAAAAGATGGACAAAAAGTGCAGGAAGGTGAGTGACTATATACATGCAAGGACAAAAAATCCAAAAAGATCCTAAACTAGAGATGAGATCTCATTATAGAATTTTATGTTCCATGTATGTTAAATTAATAAGTAAGGTTGTAGAATCTAAAGAAGCAAGTGGGTTTCTTTCAGATCATTTCAAAGAGTTGGAGGCCAAAATAGAACAATTTTTGAAGGTTCATTCCTACAGTGAAATAGATGACTCCTCATTAGTAGCTTGTGAAAGAAATGAAGAAGAGGATATAATAAAAAAGAATACATGTGCAAGCAAAACGACTATACAAGTAAAATGTTTGAAGAAAAAAGAGGTTTCAAAACCTGGTAGAAATTCGGTATAATAGCTTTCTAGAAAAGAAATCAAAAAAGAAGAAGAGTACATCAGCTTTTGTACCTGATAAAAACATGGAGTCTTTACCTGTTCATCCAAATGCATTTTGGACTACCCCTGAGGTATTATTATAACTCTATGATTTGCTATTTCTTTTATAATTTTTTAATAAAAATATTGCTAATTTTGTTATTCTTATTTTAGTGTATCTTTTTCATGTATTCAGATTGAAGAAACAAATTCATCAAAAAGGAATAATTTTGAACAAATTCAAGACATATCCTCTCCAAGTTTCTATCAATTTTTAAGAGTAAGCAACTTGAATTCTATGATTTTTTTTTTAGAAATTTATTGATGAATACAGCATAAATGCTAATGACTATTGCAATAACCAATATATATATAGGATATTCAAAACTATACAACTATACTGGGAGAGACAAACAACAACTGAAATTGAGTTTGACGACACTGAGGTATCAATTACACACCTTAAGTAGTGAACACTTTTTACTATGTTTTTTTTTAAAGAACTTACGTTGTTATGATATATTGGATTAATTGTTACTTTCTTATGCCTATTATAGTATATTATTATTAGTTAGAGTATTGGGTGGTATTTATATTTTTGGCATTTGCATGGAAGAAGCTTAATCTCTTATTATTTCCCAATTTCTTTTAACTATTAGTGCCCAACTTTTGATTTTTCTTTTCAAATGTTATATCTGGGATACACTGTAAATATTTGTTGACAAAATTTTTGTTTGTTACCTTTGTTGCTTATGAATTTGATGGCTGTTCTGATTTTGAGCGACGTTTCTTGCTCTTATCTTTTTCGGGTCTTGGTTAATGTTTGATAGCTCTCTAGCTCTTTATTTTTTTGGTTTGTGTTTTGTGTAGGCTGATGATGTTGGGAATTCGAAGTAACAGAGCTAAATAAACTGATATTGCAGAAAAAGAATTAACTATATATTGCAAAAATAGCTAAGTAATCTGAAGCATTTTATTCCATAAGAGAGAATGCCTTTCTATAGTCTTACATCCAAACTGATAAGCTAAAAAGACTCAACTGATATGAGATTTTATTGGCACTAAATCACCTAAAAAACACATCAGAAATATAAGGCACAACAATATGAAAATGACAGCAACACTAAAGACTAAGTCCAGCTGAGACTTTGGTAGCTTTAAATCAACCTTCAACACTCCCCTTTAATTCAAACTTATATACACCAAGCTTTGATTTGAAGTGGACATGCTTATGACATGGAAGAGCTTTTGTGAATATATCTGCCAACTATTCATTAGTGTTACAAAACTTCAAGACAATCTCATCTTTTGCAACAAAGTCCTGAATAAAATGAAACCAGTTGTTGATGTGTTTGGTTCTTCCATGAAAAGTAGGATTTTTTGTCATTTCAATTATGCCTTGTTATCATAAAAAAATGTAGTTTCCTCTTGTTGGACTTGATGAAAATTAGCAAGTAATCTTCTTAGCCATATTGCTTGACATGTTGTGGAAGTGGCAGCAATGTATTATGCCTCTAATGTAGACAATACAGTTGTTGCTTGTTTTTTTAAACTCCATGTGACAGCTCCTAACCCAAGATTGAATATGTTTCATGAGGTGCTCCTTCTATCATCCAAGGAATTTGCCCAATCGCTATTAATAAAGCCAACTACTTGAACTTTGAAACTTGGGTGTATCAAATTCCAAATTCTAAAGTTCCAGCTATATACCGCAAGATTCTTTTTGCAGCTCTATACTGATGTTTTGTAGGGCTGTTCATAAATCTTGAAACCATACAAACAAAGAATGAAATATCTGGTCGGGTATGACCCAAATAAATTAACCCTCCAATTAAACTTCTGAAATTTCTTGCATCAGCTTTTTCAATACCATCTTCTAGCTGCAATATTTCATTCATATTTTCATAGAAGTAGCTACAACCTTGCAATTAAGCATGTTAAACCTTTTAAGAAGATCTGCTGCATATTTTCTTTGTGAAACAAACACCACCCCATCTTTTCCTTGTTTCACCTCAAGGCCAAGAAAATAATGCATCAAACCCAAATCTGACATTTTAAAACTTGCCATTAAACTACATTTAAATTCATCTACAAGAGAGTGAGATGAACCCATATAGATTATATCATCAACATAGAGGCAAACTATAAGAAACTCACTATTTCCTTTCTTCTTAAAGTAAAGTGTGGGCTCATTCTCACTTCTTTCAAACTCATTTTACAAAAAGAACGAATCTATCTTGCTACACCATGCTCGTGGAGCCTATTTCAACCCGTAAAGTGCCTTTCGCAACCTGTACACCATCTCTTCTTTGCCTTTGATAATGAATCCTTTGAGTTGAGTAACGTAAACCTCCTTTTGCAACTTGCCATTTAAGAATGCTAATTTAATATCAAATTGATAAATAGGCCATTGCAATTGTGTAGCCAAAGCCAAAAAAATTTGCACCGTTTCAAATTGAGCAATCGGAGAAAAAGTTTCTTCGAAATCGATACATTATTGTTGTGAGTATCCTTTCGCCACCAATCGAGCCTTGTGTTTCTGTATTCTCTCATCTACATGGCACTTTATTTTAAACACCCACTTTAAGCCAATCACACTTTTATCATCGGGCAAATTTATAAGCTCCTAAGTTTCATTCCTTTGAATCGGCATGAGTTCTTCTTTCAGTGCATTTCTCCACTCTTCTTTTTCAGCTGCTTCATTGTAAGTTGTGGGATCTATAAAAAATAAAGCAAATACACAAGTTTCATAGATTTCTCTCAAAGATTTAAATTTTCTTGGAGGTGTTGCATTAGAAGACTCATTTACGGAGGATGAGCTGCTGCTACTTGGAGTATTTGGAGTGGAACTTATGGAGCTATTAATGTTTGATGTTGAATTTATTGGTGTGGGATTAAGAACTTCACTTGTTAAAGCCTCAAGTTGAATTTCTTTGCTGCTAGTACTCCAATTCCATTTTGCCTCTTCATCAAACACTACATTTCTACTAATAATCACCTTGCCACTAAGAGGGTTATATAGCTGATATGCTTTGGATTGAGAACAATAACCAATGAAAATACATTTTAGATTTCTTATCTAGTTTTTGAAGCTTTTATGAGTTTACTAAAGTATAGGCATTACAACCAAAAATTTGTAAGTGGCTTACCGAAGGCTTTGTACCTCTCTAAGCTTCAAATGGTGTATGATTCAACATAGCCTTGGTTAGTGAAATATTCAACAAGTAGACCAAGGTTGTAATTGCTTATGCCTAAAACTGTTTTGGAATCTCCTTGGCTTTAAGTAAACTCCTGGCCATCTCAACTACTGTCTGATTCTTATGCTTCGCTACCCCATTCTACTCTAGTGTGTAAGGGGCTGTCAATTCCCTGCGAAGGCCATATTCTCTTCATAAAAATGATTAAATTTATTGGACAAGAATTCACCACCTCAATCTGTGCGGAGAGCTTTTATGCAAGACTCACTTTGCTTCTCAAAAAGAGCTTTGAATTTCTTGAAAGTCTCAAAAGATTTTGATTTATTTTTTAAAAAATAAACCTAACTCATGCAACTAAGGTCATCAATTAAGAGAAAAAAATAACGACTTCCTCTAAATGATTCAGTGTTCATTGGTCGACATAAATCACCATGAACCAATTCAAGACAATTAGAAGCCCTCCAAGCACTTTAAACTAGAAATGGTTTTCTTGTTTGTTTTCTATATATACAGCCCTCACATAAATCAAAAGACTCAATTTTTGGCAATCCAAGAACCATACCTTTGGCATTTAATAACCTCAACCCTTTGATAATTAGATGTCCATACCGCAAATGCCATAGGTTAGACCTAATCTTTTCACTAACAACTAATGCAAAAATGTTCCACTTTTGAGACTTCAAGAGGAAACATTCTATTTTTTTTCATGGGAACATTCGCCATTGTTTGTCCTGATTGTTTGTCCTTAATAACACATGTTTCATAATTAAATAATAGTGAGTATCCACTGGCCAACAATTGCCTACACTCAACAAGTTATGTGCCAAATTAGGAGCAAATTGAACATTATGGAGGAGTTTCACGTTACCATGACTAGTTTTGGTTACTACTGTCCCTTTTCCTTCTACTTGAACGTCTTTATCATCATCAAGTGTGACCTACATCTTCTGAGTTTCATCAAGATCTCTAAATAGTTCTCTTATGCATGATATATGATTAGAGCAACCACTATCTACAAAACCACACATTACTTGCAACATCATTATTCTAAAAAAAAGGCCATAAATAACTTACTTTCCTTATCTTCTAATTATGCATAATTGACTTCATCATTCTTGTACCAGTAGTTTTCTTGAATATGCCCATACTTATTGCATCGATAGCATTAGATGCCACTCCTATAGCCTTTGCAACCACGATACAAACCTCTGCCACGTTCATTTCCTGTTGTTCTTTGATATTTTTTTTGATTAAAGTTCTCCCTCCTCACTTGAAATGCCTTTTCTTCATGTGTCTCAATTGACCTGTTCAGCCTTGCCTCATAAGCTTGCAAAGAACCCATAAGTTCATCAAATGAAAAAATTGACAGGTCCTTAGATTCCTCGATTGCAGCCACAACATGATCAAACTTAGAAGTTAAACTCCTCAATACTTTTGCAACAATGGTTTGGTTTGAAACTTTATCTCTATAAGATCTCATTTGATTGACAATTGCATCTACTCGTGTAAGAAAGTCTTGCACTGTGTAACATCCCTATTTTCATCCATAATTAATATTATATGAACATATGCATCTTGGACCATTCCATTTGACTATGTGTATTTTTCATGAATTGAATCTAGTTGACTTGTTTACATGAGTAACCTTAGAGACTAAATTGAGCTTTAGCATAGAAGGAGGATTAATTTGAACTTTTCCTTGATATTTGATTAAAAATATTATTAGAATAATAATAATAATGATAATGACGATGATGATGATGATAATAATAATAATAATATCAGATAGTAGATATTTTAGGAAGTAGGAAGAAAAAATAGAACTCTACTTGTCCAATTTAAGTCATATGTCTCTTAACATTAAATAAATAAATAAATTAAAATAAATAAGCAAATAAAAGGGGAAAAGAGGGCTGGAAATGTAGTAGAGGAAGAAAAAAAAAGGAAAGAGCAAAGGGAAGAAAAGGAAAAGAGAATAAGAAGAAGGAAGAAAAGGGGAAAATTCTAGGGTTCCTAATTTTGGCTAAGGTAAGTAATTTTATCTTAATTTCTTACATAATTATTCCTTCTTAATATGTTTATCATGATAATTAGAAGGAATTAAAAGCAAAAAAAAAAAGGTTAATTGAAGATGAATTAAAAAGGGAAATAGGTTAATTGATGTAGAAGATAAATATGATTCATCATGCTGAAAATTCTGGTTTTCAGCTGAAGATTGTGCTCTAATTTTCATGGCCATAAAAGAATAATTAAGAGAAACACAGAACATAAAAATTTATATATTTATGTCTTATCTTCACGTTTGTAAAAGGGTTTTGTGAAATAACTAGTATGTGAGATTCTATGGAAGTTTGTTTGGGACTGGTTTGGGTAACTAGTCTAGTAGACTACCTGATGTTGATTAATTATTTTAAGGATGTTAAAGACTGAATTATACAAAGTTATAAACATGAGTTTTATTCCTTTATATGTTATCTAAAACCATGTGATGCAGGTTTGTGAAATAATATATGTGTAATGAGAAATCGTCCATGGAGTGGGACTGGTTCTGCTTGCTATATCTGGAGGTAGTCCGGTTTTCCTCAATTTATATAAGGAACTTAGAGGCTAAATTAGATGAAGTATAAAATATGGAATTTATTCCTTTATATGTTAAAAAGTTTTTTAAAATTGGCTTTTCAATTAAACTTGTATAACTTGAGAAATTCTAAATTGAGTTAGACCCGCTCAAACTGTTCCTGTGCAGTACATATATATGAATTAAAAAATTCACCATTTATTGTACAAAGCATATATTGAGCTAATTTTTGGATATTTTGTAGCCCTATATGTCTATTTTTTTATAAAAATTGAATCAGGTAATTTTGAGTTTTGTGGTGAGAGTTATTCACTCTCAGGTCTAGTAAGGTCAAGCTGCCTATCAAGAAATAAATATGCATAAATGTTAGGCTTACACATATTAAGAACATATCCAAATTATATACAGAACATATCCTGATTGTAAACTAAACATAAACATTCATTGTAGATATATTTTTAATTAAATATATGTCATATTTTAGGATCTTGAAATATTGGTGAAGCTCGAGAGGGTGACACAAATTGTCTATAAAGTGTTTGTTATCTAAGGAGGTTAGTATATACATCAATTGGATTCTAATGTGCAATTGTGTGATTATGTGAAATTTTTGCTATGTGGATATATGAAAATTGATAAATTTATGATTGCGGTAATTACTTGCTATACAATTACACTTGATCATTTGCATATGGACATAAGAGGATGTTGTGACCAGCTTGACTAATACTTGCAAATCACTTGGAAAATATTAATGATCAAAGGATACCACTTGATTCACTTGTTATATGCTGGCCAACAAAATCAATTTTCACTTGTCATTTGTTTCACTTGAACCCGGGTGCAGTATTGTCTTGCAAGGTCACAGCAAATAAAAGGAACAAAAACATATGCATATGTAATATTTGAATTTTGTATTTATTTTATGAGATGTTGAAATGTTTGTTTTAGCTTTAGAATTTAATTTATGTTTAAATTCATTGAGTCGTGACTCACCAAATCGCAATTATTTTTCCAGATAGAGAAGCTTGAAGTGTGACTATTTTGAAGCATATAGCATGGTAGTTAAAGCATGGAGCATAGGTTGTCGGCCGAATCCAGACTCTCTCTCTCCTTGTAGTATACATATGTCCATTAGTTAATGTAAAATATTTGTACGCGTGTACGGATAAGTATAAACGTGTGCATAATAATTACATGTGACTAAAGGATGATTAATAATGAGTATGAGATATCATGATGTGTATTAATACTAAGTGTGTAGGGTGTTATATAAAACATTTAAAAAATAAGGATAATAGAAAAAAAGAAAAAATGAATAAAAAGAAAAAAAGAGAAAAAATGAAGAAATAAGAAAAATATAAATGTAGGTAGAAAGAAAAAAATTAAAAAAATAATATTCATGTAATTAATGAAAAATAAAATATTTTGCTGAAAACTAAAGCTGAAAACTAAAGCCTAAAAGTGGTGTATTTATATAAATTTCTCTTAAACTACAGCCAACAGACTGATAGCGTACAAAGATACCCATCTTCAAATTTCCTCTTATGAATTTCACTTCAACTTCACAGACAATCTTATGACTTTAGCACTAGCTACGTAAGTTGGTACATTACAGGCAATTGAAGGCTTCCCCTCGGACTTGGATTTACTTAAGAGTGTCGGAACCAACTGTAAATTTATCAGACCATTCTTGGTCTCTGAAAGAAATGACTGTACTGTATGGGTTGAAGACCTGATTTGATTTTTCTGATCAAAACTTGAGCCCATCCAGTTAGTTATATGTATATATTGTTTGGTGCACCGTTGAATATACATTGCTTTTCTTCTTTCCAGTTTGATCTGTGTTTTACTCCAAGTCTAAAAGTTAAAATATACCAACAACAAATAATTGGGCACAAGCCACCCTTTGTCAAACCGATTGAGAAAGCTGTCTCCATTAAATTATATATCAGAAGATGCTCCACAAATCATATTAAAGGAAGAAATTACAAGACATTTTCAAGTGCACATCCTTTTCTCCCGTGAATCTTTGGCTTATCTTATTGTATTTTAATTTCGATTTTGTATAATGCTAGAGAAAAAGAACAAAGGCT
The DNA here is from genome assembly GCA_949671775.1 of Mallotus repandus. Classification (NCBI taxonomy): domain Eukaryota; kingdom Viridiplantae; phylum Streptophyta; class Magnoliopsida; order Malpighiales; family Euphorbiaceae; genus Mallotus; species Mallotus repandus. The sequence goes on from CATIWM010641631.1 coordinate 11,051, forward strand.
GCCCGGGCCGAGCTTTCTTTCCTCTCACTTTAGAATCGAATTTCGAATATGAGTGCTCTGTCTTTAAAGGCAAGGAAGTTTAGTGGGGAAAACCCAGAAAAGCTTCTTACGTATCATTTGCATGGACTAAAGCTAAAACAAATATTGACTTTGCTGCAATGGGGTATCCTTTTTTTCAATTTTTCTCCTCTTCTTCCATGAGGGAGGGCCCTTCCTGCAACGAATCTAAACTGTTTCTGGGGCCTTATTTTTGTATTCTGCTGCTTGCTTCCCAAGGGACACGGCTTTCGTGGCGATTGCAGGGTCACTTTTGACACATGTGAATTCTTTTTCAATTCCTGAACCGAATTATTACAAAATATATGTTTGTTAATATAGGTAATTGCATTTGTAAATGTATTAATGTACGCGGACATAAATATTAGCTAAATAATGATTGGGGCATGTAAAAAATCAATCAAGAAGACTAAAGCAAGTTAAGATACATATGCCGTGATCCTTATTAATTTACTTTTTCTTATGAAGTTGTTTTATTTTTGATGAAACAGTGATGGCACATGAAATGAATGAAAGATGCAAGTGAGTGGTAACATCCTCTTTCTGCATGGCCTGCAAAGTCGTCAATAGTGCCAAACTTTACGCCATAATAAATATTCTCCATCTGTAGTGCAATTTGGCACCACCAGGTCTAATCCAATACCTAGCCAGCGAGAGCAAGCAGCCACCATGATGGACAACAGACGATCGATATTGAAGAAGACCACTTCATTTCCCCTGAAGAAGTCCCCTTCAATGGAATTCCCGAATCACCCTCCTCACCGAACCACATTTTTCCCCAAAAGCCCTTCTCTGATTGAATTCCCCACCTCTCCTCAGCTCTTATTAGGAGAACAACTACTTCATTTTGGTCATCGCCAGCACCCTCTGTATCAGGTTGAACTACACGATCTCTTTACCTGCTCAGGCTGCAAGGAATACGGTTCAGGAAAGAGGTTCATTTGCCAGCAATGCGATTTTCGGTTGCACGAGTTCTGTGGTTTGGCTCCTCAACAGCTCAAAGCACATCCTCTCCACATGCATCACCAACTTTTCTTTGCTTCTAGACCAGGTGAACATTATTACAGCCCACAAGTTTTCCTGAGGTTTTCTTCAAGAAATCCTGTCTTTTTGTTTTTTATTTGTCAGGTCGACTAATATTTTCTTAATTTGTTGTTTGTGACGAAATCTGCTGCATATGCACAGCTAAAGGTGGGATTTCGAAATCCAAGTGTGATGTGTGTGGGAAGTCTGCCAAAGGTTATATTTTCAGATGCAACGCCTGTAGTTATCAGATGCATCCATGCTGCGCGATGCTGTCTAATGAAATGAGCATCTCTGTCCATCCCCACCTCCTACGAATCCTTCCGGCAATGAGTATACCAAATGGAGAACTTGGTTTTGTATGCGGAGAATGCAACAGGGCCAAGAGATCAGGTCGTGTCTTTCGGTGCACAGTGTGTGAGTACCATATTCATGCAGTCTGTGCCAAGAATATGGTAAATGGTCTTCAAGCAAATGGCTTCAAGGGCGTTGAAAAGCCCAGCATGCTAGGAACTGCAGTTCGGCTTGCCTCTCAGGTTATTATTGAATTCATCGGAGGGCTTATAGAAGGAATTGGCGAAGGCGTTGGAGAAGCCTTTGTTCAAAGTCTTGGTAGAGGAAGTCGCCCTAGAAGACCCCCGACTCCTACAGAATGAATTCAGAATTTGAGAAATAGCTATATATCTTTCTGATATATGTATTATTTATTCGTGAAAATGTTTATAGCTGATGGGGTTTCAGTTGCAGGTTGATGATTCCAGATGTTGAATATGGATACATGTCGTCTCTTATGTGAATAGTTAGGCCAACAAAGTAGTATTACTGTACGTTTATTTGGATCAGACCTGTCAATAAACTAATTAGTTTATGCTATTATGAAAAAGGACCGCCCAGCATCCTACAATTGCAGTAAATTAAGCTGTTGCTGCTGGTTAAAGCTTTGGCCAAACTGCTTCATATTCTTACCAAAATTTGGGTTTGGAGGATTAGAAAGTTGTTCCCGATCAACAAAACTATTGGTCCCTTATCTTGATCTGCTTGAACATATCCATCTTCTTGATTTCAATATCAGGAATCATGAATAATGAATGCACTGCATTCTAGTGAAAACCCTCAAACAGTCTCCATTACACTCATTTCAAGTTCTGCTAATGGACTCTGATAACCTCACGAACGACAAGCATCACAAAATATAATTCAAGGATTCTCAATTCGTCTATTGTTCATACGAAAGCAAATATGCATTTGCTCTATTTAATCAATAAATTTTGTTCCTTTTAGTTGCATCAACTCCCACTTTCTTCTGCTTTCAAATTTCTGTATCAGATATTCTGGATAATTTGTTTTCATAATGAAAAGAAAAATTTATGTAGATAATTATGTTATCATGAGCGTCACAAATTTCTTTTGATGATTATCTGGACTAGGTACCACACTGACGGCTGCCGGAATGATACTTGTCTAGTGCTCTTAATCTAGTACTATGTTCATCTTTGTCATGACTTTAAACTAAACGGAGGAATATCAATTAAAATGGGGTAATAGTCTCATCAGATATGCTACGATTCTGGCCTTAATTTGATTAGACAGGAGGAGAATCTAACTGGGACCGGCAAAGATGCTTAAACAGCCATCAACGACCCCGCTCAATCTCAAATAAGATCCGCTCCCTCATACTATCATCCATACCCACACTGCCATCGTGAAAGTTTGATGACTGTCTCAGCAAGCATTCGGCGAAACTGGTCTCCTCTTCTGCCACAGGGTGCTTTTTGGAACTTCCTAGCCCGTCTAGCTCCACTGCCACCTCCTTCATTGTTGGCCGTTCATCTCCAGTCATTTTCAGGCATCTTTTTGTTAACCCAGCTACTCGTCTAATCTGGTCATGGTTCATTTCTGAGAGAATCTGATTATCTAGTATTTTTGATAAGCAATTCTCTTTCATTGATGAGACAAAATACATTGCAAGATTTCTCTCTTCTTCTGGCCTGTCAAACGATAATGCCTTCTTTCCCGTTAGTAACTCTGCAAGTACAACTCCAAAACTGTAAACATCGCTCTTTTCAGTTAATTGGCTTGTCAGGAAGTACTGTGGATCTAAATAGCCTAACGTCCCTTGCACCAGTGTACTTAACTGAGTCTGGCCCAGAGGAACCAATCTTGAAGCACCGAAATCTGATACTTTTGCCCGAAGGTGATTGTCCAGAAGGATATTTGTGGACTTGATATCTCGATGAATGATGGGCGGAGAGACTGCAGAATGCAGATAGGCCAATGCTCCTGCAGTTTCAGCTGCTATCCTCAGCCGATCTTCCCAGGAAAGTGAACAATCTTGAATGTGATACTGGAGAGTTCCATTGGTGATGAACTCATAAACTAGTAAAGGAACTTGAGTTTCTAAACAGCACCCCAACAATTTTACAACATTTTTGTGATTAATCTGAGAGAGAATAACCACTTCGTTTATAAATTGCTCAATTTGGCTTTCATCGATTACTTTTGACTTCTTAATAGCAACTAGTATCTTGTCAGATAGAATGCCCTCGTAGACTGTGCCATAACCTCCACGGCCAAGAACATTGCTTTCATCAAAGTTATTAGTAGCCTTTTTAAGCTCCTCAGCAGTGAAGATCTTTGTAGTCTCAACCGATCGCTCCCGCAAGGAAAGTTGTTGCTGCAGCAACAGTCCTCCATTTTGTTGAAAGAATTTTTCTCTGAGTTTAATGAGCTTTCTCTTCTGGATGCACCAGTATAACCAAGAGCCAGAAATGAGCAGAAACAGGACTCCTATTCCAACCCCTACATTTATATAATTGATAGGAGCGATGAGTTAAAAGGAAAAAAAAAATCATGTACAATTTAGAATGCCAATCCTAAATAGAGAAATATTACAAAAGAGTGCACCTAAAGTAAACCGTAAGATTGGAAACTGCTTCTGAGCAGGTATGCAGCGGATACCATCTTTTGCACCATCCTCAATGGTCCCGTCAGGGCAGCTACAGAAGTAACTCCCTGGTCTATTATTGCATGTTCCCTCACATGGACTGTTTTCTGGATCAGCACACTCATCAATATCTGCTTTCATAATACCAACTATATCAATCTTTACCAAAATGGATTTTATTAATGTGACTGCATTTCTGGAAAGGGCGTTAAATACCTTGGCATCCCTGGGGAAGATATGGGTTTCCTTGATAGCCTTCATTGCAGTAGCACCTATATCCTGGGCCATTCGTTGAGTTAGAACAGATGCTGTTTTTCCCACACGAATGAGCTGTTGAATTCTTTCCAACCTGTTTGCAAGTTTCAAGTCCGGCAACCCAGTCAAGCACTACTGGTGCACTTGTAATGTTTTGGAAAGTTAGAGGGTTGTTTTTACTGAAATTCCAAAGATCAGAGATGCCGAATTTGAACCAATCTTGCTCTGCAAGGAACGCGTAGCTGCAGGGATTGAAATTCCATGCCAGCGTGTGGTTGTAATAGCTTCCTAAATCAATATGCAGAGTCCTGAGCCCCCCTGGTATGGAAGTTTGGCAGCAGCCTATACCAGAACAAGATCCATCAATGATATTTGAAGAGTTAACGCAGAGTGAAACACAACCACTCTGAAACATTTTGCCCCCAGGATCAGACATGAAAGCACGCGTGTCGCAGCCCAGAGCTGTGAACTTGTTCTGAGTATCAGAGAAGGTATATACATCGTCAAGTATGACTGCCTGATTGAACCGGTCAGAGCTTGCTCCGGTTTTATTATAGCAGTCATAAGCAGCCCACAGAGTGACAAACAACTCCCCTTGCAATGAAATGTTGAGAATTGGTACGTTGCTTGTTGGGCCTAAGAGTAGCATAGGAGGGTCATAAGTATCATCGCAGATCAACTGGTGAGCCGGTTCTTTAAAACAGTGACGATCACCAATTCCGAACGGGTAGGGGATGCTAATGCTGCCACATTCTTGGAGACAGCTTGACTTGGTGTCTGATGTGGTGATTGCTGTCACCAGCGAAAGAAAGATAATGTAAAGCAGCAGAGACCACAGCATTGCTTTCTGCTTTTGTCTACTGATGGTCGAATGAAGGCGACGAATCCTACATTTCATACAACACAGATAGTTTATACATGGAATTTATCCAAGGCCTAAAATTAAAACAAGTAGCAGGATCATATATAAACTTATTGGGATTTTAATGGTTCTCTAACTTGCAACTGTCTGATTCTAACAATGTTAGAACGGTAAATAGAAGTATTTTGTAATGCAAAAGTGTAGTAACATAGTTCTGGTTGAAGTTGCAATATATTGTCATTGAGTATTTATTTTCCTGAAAAACATGAAATGTCAGTGTATAACACCAGGACTGTCTGCAAGTAAATAGGAGGTTAGCCTCTAGGCATGAACTATTCATTCAGGACACCAAAAGGATGAAAGGACAGAGAAGAGAGATGGCCATGAAAAATGAAATGAAAATGATACACTCCATTCCAATTTATGTAGTTTTCAAAACTAATCCTATTGGAAAATAACCAAAACATCAAGACGTTAAAGTAAGCATAGTAAAAGAAAAAAGAGATGATAGAAACTCGGGTGAGTGAGGAAACTTACTTATGTAATCTCAATAACCTGAGATGAATCAGGCCCACAGTGAAATCACTGTCAACTTTCAGTTCAAAATGTGAAGAAACAAGAAGTAACTCGTCGATTATGCTAGGATTTTGCTTACTTTCTGTTGGTTTCAAGGATATAGACACCAAAATGAATGGAAGCAGTTTCCAAAATACAGTTATTCGGCTTTATCCGCCTGATGATGATTTATGCCAATGGATAGATAGCCACTTGGCAACTTCCCAATAATAATATACTGTTCTGATAAAATCCATTTCCAACCAACCCACAATAATAATGATGCTGCTGCATTCTGCCATTGAACTGAAGGTCTTCATGGATTGATTCAGATGCCTGCCACCATGCATATCTACATATGTGTTAAATGTAACACAAAACAATCCTATATATTGGTTTGCCATTTTTGTGCCTAAATTAGAAGTGGTGATGTGGACTAAAACTAGGAGTCAACATCAGAAACAAAAAGTGAGCGACTTCCTCATCGTTGAGTTGAGGGGAATCCTACTTGCTTAGGAATATTCCCAAGTTATATGCTAATTTGAGGCCCTTTTCGGTCCGTCCTCCATTTTTTTCCTTTTTAACTATAAAAGTTGACAACTTACACATACATAATAAAAATAAACATATATTCCAATTGAATTGGATGGATGAATGCCACTTGTGTATTGTGAGGAATTCTCCCATTAACAATAGGAAGAACTTAAAGTCTCAATCTAAAACAAAAATAAAGAAAGCAACAAGTGGACAGGCAAGTGCATCATCCATCGAAGAAAGAGACTTCAATGCCTAAATTAATAGAATCCGATCAGCTGGGGCATACCTGTTAATCAACATATAAATTTTAACATATATTTCACTATTTCTTCATCATACAATATTTTGGTTTTGTGATTGATCCTAATGATCAACTTTACAGTAAAGAAGATATCTCCAATACATTGTCAGTAATTACTAAGTGCTGCTTTCAATTGTAAGAAAAAAAAATAATAATAAATAAATATCAAAAAAGGATGAAGAACCCAACTCATAAATTAATATTTTCTCGCCTTCCATATACGTGCCAAGTCAAACCTAACTACTGCTTCACAGCTATGCTCTCCCCTCGCATTGCATCCTATGGTAGTCCAGTTTCAAGGTCTCCAGAGCCAAATATTTCGACAATTCAGAAAATGTTTCACGTGTTCCCATACATTCAATAGCCGGCGGAAGGGCATGCAACCTGCACATCACAGAACTTCAATTTGCCAACAACAGAATCCAGTATCTGATGTTACCATTACTTCTTCCGCCCTTTTGCAGGCAAACAACCCTCTCCCCACTTGCTTAACTCATTCTTTGAAATTACTGTAGAATAGGAACACAAGGGTAATTGCAAGTTCTTGTATGCTTCGAGCAGGTTATCTCTTTTACTCCTCTGCTTCTCCCCAAAAAAAAAAGTTTCACATTACCACTAAATGGTACCATAGTCCAATGTCTCCCACTTGAAGGGAGCCACTAAGCCAATGTCCGGGGCGCCCCTCAAGAACAGGCAGACACAAACACAGACAGCAGCAATGGCTAGCATTGAATGAACATAGGGACGCTGAAGCAGGCCTTGTGAACCCATCATCCTCCTGTTGTATTTTGATGCCATGGTAGCACATTTTGCACAAGATCTACGCCCTCGCTGAAAGTCTGAAGTCATCCTCAAAGGCAATGATTGCCCCATCTCATTTCCAATTGTCACAGAAACTTGACAATTTCTTCTGTCGGCATGTTTACCAGCCACCAATTTATTATAAGAGTGGTTATTTGTCATAATAGCATAATCATTTGGAGAATGGTGATTTGAATCCAGGAGAGAATTCCAACAGGACAGCCCAATCTGCAGAAAAGGAACACGTACAAAGAATATTCACTTTGAGAAAAAATAAAATAGAACATACTAAAAATCCACTATAATAATACTCCCCATCCAATAAATCCTAGCACCTCCATCCACCCCAAAACTACAAGTATTTATGAAGGAAAGCAAGGAGATATATATTGTAAAGTCCAATTGGGATAATCACATAGAGAATGTTTCGAGGATGTTTTAATAATTATACATGAAAGTGGATATTTATGGTATCTCAAGTCAGCCACCTCAGCTTAGCTTAGGTGGGCCAGAGCATGAATTCGAGTAGAGATCCCACCTTCATGTTATACTGCTATCCTACCTTCATGTACAAACCCATCCCTTATTCCCCAAACACGTACAACCCAGAAAAAAAAAGGAGAGAGTTTCCTGTCAGCACTAATAACAGGAGCAAGAAGCTAAAAAAAAATAATTACCTCCAGCGGGTCATTTGTCAAAGCATCAACTAACTCATCTGAACCTGATGTACAAGCAGCCAAATGTAAAGGCGTAATACCACCAGGTCCTGCAAGACTTGGTGGGAAAATGTAATTTTTCAAGGAAACATCACTGCTACTAATGGAATAATGGATAAGTACGTCCACCATTTTCCTGCATCGCCTTTTAACAGCCCGGTTCACAAGATGAATCTCGGACAACATTTCCTGTGATTCCTTAGATAGCCCACTCATGTCTGAATTTCTTTCCACCAGCATGTCTAAAATTGTTCTGACTAATACACAATAGTCTCTTTCAACTGAGAAAATGAGCAAAAATTTGAACCGGCTAAGTGAATAATCTAGAAGCTCACTAGCTGAAGATGCTCTCCTCCTTTGGAACAGCCACCCAAGCTCATTCAGAAAGTGCAGAACTTCCTCCCTTGACCTTGGCATGCCCAAGTATTGAGCTTGTTCTTCGGAAATGATATCTGAGTCTTTAGGATCTTCATCAAACTCACGTTCAAGAAGTCTTAACTCTTTACAGATTGTAGAATCAGCAATTATTACAGGAAAACTGTTACCCTTGAAACAATTTTCTACCTGTTTATAGCATTAGCAAATGTCAGGTGCATCATTCTCAATGATTCTATTTGAACACATCTAAAACTCACACATAAAAAAAGGTTACAATTACATACTTCAATGAAACAACGACCCAAAGCACTAGATGAGCCTTGAATTTTAAAACCACTCATGTTTATCTCGTCATATGTGGCTCCTGGGAAAGCTGATCGCATGACATCTTTCGAAATGTATCCTCCCATGTGAGTGCAATGAATCCTGTATAAATGGAGAATGAACATTTGCCAAAACAGAGGACAACTAAAGGTAATTAACTGAAGAGTGTAGTTTTGCTTCACCTGGTGCCAGGATTAGTTAGATTTCTTCCCTTTAACAGAAGAGAGGTTTCTTGCCCTCCAACAACTGCCACAGGAGACACTGAGATCAACTCTGGCGAACTCAAAGTTCTCCATGATTTGCATAAACGAATATTTCCTGCATGAAAAAGAATCAGCAATTAAATTTATGCAACTCATCTTCATAATCCACATAGAAATACATCCAAATTACTTCGAAGTTCATATGAGAAGATTAAATTGTCACTTCTTGGCCATATGGTTATTTTCAAAGAAAGCCAGGAGCCTAAGCTCGCTAAAAGAGAAACAGACAGGTAAAGCATGAAAGGCAGGGTTGGACCCACTGCTAGTCTATCTTACGCACCATCTTTGTGTGATGCCAGTTGCCTGCCTGTGTGCAATAGAAACCTTCCAGTTCTCCAAAAATCAGAAAAAGAATCTTGAACCAAAGAATCAACTCGCAGAAGAAGGTTTCTTTCGAGCTGCAAAGACAAAATACATCCAGCAAATAGTTAGCAATTAGCGACATCAATATTCCTAATGCGCATCACAATAGTTCACTCACATGCTCCCAGTCAGCAGCTGACATTGACAAATATACTGACAGAACCACACAACCAGGCCTTATGTAGCTCTCCATTTCAGATGGACTGTTGGAAAGCCAATTGTAGATCTGAAATAGAAGTAGAACAATTATTATTAGGAAAACCCACCATGCAAACACTCTTTATCCCTACCCCAAAGGGGGAAAAAATAAAAATAATAATAAAAAGCACCGTGACGTCATAGACTAAACCTGTGTTCTCAGTTTTCCAGGGAAATGACTGGGATCCTTGTCAAAAAGTTTAAAGATTATTCGTCCAGTGCGGTCCTATGAACGAATCATAAAACAACAGTGATGCATTAAACACTTGGTAATGAGAATTAACACTTGGTAAAATGCAAGAATGGCAAATGCACAAATCAATAGCACTCAAACACAATCCAAAGGCCAAGCTACCTGAGCATCAGAGTTCTGACTAGAAGGTGAATGATCGGACCCAGAGGAAGATGTATATCCAGCTTGATAAGGAAAACTTTGATATGAACTTTGATCAGCTCCTGCATTTGAACCTCTAAAAAGTTCAAGAGGCAGATTACTTCCACGGGTTCTACTAACTTCAATGTTAGCATTGAACTCTCTAGTGCTTGACATCTTTTCAGACTTAACGGTCTCTGCGTTACTCTGCAAAGGAAACAACTTCTGCACCACTGGAGGAGATGATGACGGAGATCTCCCTTCACTGGGATTACTGCTGTCAGAAGAGAAATACTTCCTAGAAGATGCCAGTTTAGGAGGGCTACTATTCTCAGGTGAGGAGCTAAATAACTGCAATGGTAAATTAGGATGATTTTCCTGAACCTGGCAATCTGAATCTTCAACAGGAGACTGGTAACAGGTGCTGCTTTTCTTGCCACCGCTGGCAGGAAAATCTACAATAGGTCTCTTCTGTAGATTAGGACCGGTAACTTGATCAGGACCAGTCAACTTTGATTTCTCACTGTCACTACTTTGACTGCTTTTTTGAGATAGAAATGGTGCAGATGCTGTCAAAGTTGCTGACAGAACATTAAGCAAGTCCATGGTTGATGGAGAAGATGTGCTTCCATGCAATCTATTCTGGTGTTCTGATGATGGTTGTTCTGGATTTTTCCGATTTAAACTTCCAATATTTGATAACTTGGCAGCAAGATCCATTGGCAAAGGTAATGAATTTATTTTACTAAGAATTTGAATGAGTTGGTCTTTATCTGGCATTGATGAGTTATTGACACTTTTATCCACATTCTTCCCTGTGGTTTTTCCGACAAACAAAGTTTCAGCACATAAGAACACTGGAAAAACAGACCTAATTCATTTTGAAAATTATGTTACCTTGAGTACGAGCCAAAGCAGTCAAAAAATTAACTATATCTAAATTTGCACTGTTGGTCGTATCTCGATTTCCTGGGAGTAGAAGCCTTGAGGTGACATCTTCAGGCTGAGTTTTTCTCCTTCGTCGATTGTGTCCAGCAAGCCTCCGTCTGCAACTTCTCTTCCCCTCATCAAACTCAGAGAGGGGGTGAAACCTACATACATGGTTAACTGAAAGCTGTCATGGGGAAAGTTTAAAAAATAAATAGTGATGACCAGCAAAATTCAGTTCAGATTCTGCATAAGCTAACAAAGCTAAAGCTTCAGAGATCAAACAGACAAGACTTGCCCACTCTAATTGGATGGGAGTTTTCTTTTCAAGGAAGGAAAAAGAAAAAAGGAAAGAAGAAGGTTGATAAATGAAGTGAAAAATACCTGCTGCACTGCTGACAAAACCTCTGCATCTGCTTACCAACTAAAGCTTTCGTGGACTTGCTATGAAACTCACAAACTTTATGACGGCGATGATAGTCCTTGGCATTGGATAGATCCTCCTTGCAGTTATCGACCTGGCACATTGGATAAGTAGCTGTGCCCGGAGATCCAGAGCGGACTCTTTTAGTAGGTCTGGAGACAGGCTCTTCAACAGAATTAAAACCACCAGCAAGATTCAAGCGAAGAGCATCATCATCCTCGGCGGGGGAGACCTTTTTCAAGGTCAAATTATGACGACTCCCAGAAGCTTCAGTAGTTTTGGGGTGATGCTCAGCGGATGCAGTTCCCAATTGCAAAACATTGGTGTCAGCATCCAAAGGTTTGGCAAGAAACGTGACGCTGTCCCAATCCCAAGCCTTAGGATTCCAATTGTCTCTAGGGTTTTGAGGAAAACGATGGTGGAACTGAAAATTGGAAGTCTGATAAGAAAGATCGCGTTTTTTGGCCATGGAAGCAGCAGCAGCAGCATCACAAAATCTACTAGAAAGCGCTTGGTGCATGAATATTGGAGGAGCGACCTGCGCACCTACCTCCTCCATCTCTCACTCAAATATTAAAGAGGTAAAAAAAAAGGAACTTTTAGCCTCCAATCTGATGAACCTACAACAAACCAAAGCCAAAATCATAAAAATTAAAATCAGATAAAAAGAAGAAATCAGTAACCTTAGCAACAGAATTCAAGCCGCAAAACTTACCAGAAAAATATCAAATTAAGAACAAAAAAAATAAAGGAAGAAGAAGAAGAAGAAAGAGAACATCTTTATCCATCCATTGATACAAGTCAACCTCAGTAGCCGCCGCAGACTGGTAGTATTCCAGTCGACGAAGATTAAAAAAAAAAAAAAGTTTACCAAACAAACGGTTGCTACGATTGATGAGGAGTTGCGGCATATGGATTGATTGATTGACTGATTTTTATGATAATAAGCAAACTATTTTTCTTTTTTTTATTAAAAAAAGAAAAGAAAAGGCAGCTAAGCTAATTAAAGTGCAGAAATCTAGGGAAATGAATTGCATACCTTCTTCACCTTCAGCGAATTATCATCATATCTTATGTTTCAGATCAAATCCCGGCTGCTTTTTCCAACTATAAATTTTGTTTACATCAGATCTACACCCCAAACAAACAAACAAACACAAGCTGCTAAATTGAATTAAACTCTTGAAATCCGGTAACAGACTTTTTCATAAGAAATCACAGAGTTATTCTTCTTCTTCTGCAAAACACTGATTGATGACCTGACGGAAGAAAGAAAAAAAATGAAAAGAAATGAAGAGGAAAAGAAAGAGGTGTCTCTGGGCACAAGCTATTGTTGTTTTTTATTATTTTGATTTTTATTATGATGGGTATTATTTTTCTTCTTTAATAAATAAAAAGAATTATGCTGCTAATATTTGGTTTTATTTTTAATAATTACAATAAATTAAATTGGGGTATGTGTTGCCGTCCTGCTCTTTGCTCTGTGGAGTAGTTTAGTTTACTTTTGGGATTGTAAAAGGAGTTGGCATAAACCGTAAATTGAAGCAAAGTTAGGGGCTACAAAAGAAGCAGCCGCCCACGGACACCCTTACGAACAATCCTCGACGCTTCTTCACTCCCTCTCCCCATTTGCTTACTCTTTTCTTATCTTTTTTTAATTTTTTCTTTTCTAACAATCAAACACATCTCCTGCCAACTTTGCAAACCAATATTAAGAAATTAAGATAGATTAAATAAAATTAAAATTAGAGTAAAACAATAGACCGTATTGCTTATTAATGCTGCGTAATAAGTATAAAATAAATATGCTTCCACCATAAAAGCAATTGAAAATTAATTATTGACATTACTATACATTAAATTTGAAATTTAAAGCCTCATATGTCAATCTACATCAAAGGATTTAGGCTTTATCGGCTAACATAATTATTTATCCAAATATATATTAAATTAAAATTTATTTATAGTATTATGACTATTTGTATGTAGAGAGATAGATTATCAAATGTTATATTGAAGTAAATAAAAGAAAAATTTGCTTCCCACAAAAAATATGAACATAGAAAAGTTTGAACACCGCCCTTCTCGTACTCTTTTTTTTTTTTTTTGGAAATTTAACCGCTCCGAGGAGGTTAAAAGAAAATTTTACTTTTTTGGTAAATGAAAAAGGAGAAACTGTAGTGTTATCCGTGTATTAAGACAACCATCCAAACGGTAACAATTGTAAGAAAAAAAGGTAGATTAGGATTAGGATTGGGTGGTAAGTACAGTGGCACAATTGACACGACTGAGTGGCTGTAGGCAACAACAACACCAACTATGCTGTATCAATTTGATGATACCAAACCTTGCCGTACCAGATTGCCAAATTGACAATAATACTGTCACCTCTCAGTCTCGCTCGTACTCCCCTCTTTCCCTTTTTCCTATATAAAATTTATCTTATAAAGCTATCGTATCCATTTATTAACTTTACATCCCCCGTAGCCCATATCAAAGCTGTATCAGATACTCTCTTTTACACACCTATGTGCTGGTTATTCAATGTTTTACATTTATCCACTTATGGAAATTAATGCTCACATTCTTCTACTTATATACATTTGACTATCTAATTCTAATAGAATAATATAACACGAATAGAAATTAGTGGTTCGGCCCTCTCATTTCTTAAATGAGGTTAAAAGTTCGATTCTCGTTCATGTATGGAGTATTCTAATGATTAATGTTTTAATCTTTAGTAGGCCGATCCAGTGCTAGCGGAAACTAATCTAAATATAGTACGAATTTAAAAGTATTTTCTACAGTTGAAATTCTCCCAAAATATATCATGTTTAAATAAAAAAATTATAATTCTTAACATATTTAAAAATTAAATATTAAATATATAATCTTAAAACATGTGTAATTAATAAATTTAAAAAATATTTATTATTTAAGTATAAGATAATTAAACATTAGCAATTTTTGTTGACTCATTGGAGGAGATACAATAATGATGCATTACTTAATGGCGCCACGTTTTTATCTTTCTTTTGCCCCCAATTGTCAAACCGTCGACTTTTAGATTTACAGAATTAACATTAGAACAAACTATATTTACCTTCATGATATTTGATTTAATTTGCATTTTCTTTATTTAAAAATTTAAAATTTATATTTTTAATTTTAATTCTATCAACATTTAAATCTCTTTATTAATTTTTTTGTTAGATTTTTATATCAAAATATATTTAGCTCTCTTTATTTATAAAATTAAAACAGTTTAATCTCTAAATTCTAATAAAATAAATAATTTAATCTTTTAATTTTTTAAATTATTTAAAATTTAAAATTTTAATGCTAACTAAATTTTAGATATATACATATTTCTCTATTAATATATATTTTTTAATTATACAAAACACACAACAACACAAAAGTTAACTTATAATTTTAATAAATCTATAAATATTTATAAATTTATTTTATATTCATTCTTTCACTTAATTTTATTAATTTTTGTTCCATTTAAAATTAGTATTATCTAAAACTAACATAATATATAATATATAAAATGAATTACTTTAAAAGAAGGTAAAATTAATGAAATCAAACATAAAAATAAATATAAAATAAAATTGATAAAAATTAATGAATTAATTAAAATTATAATTTGATTTTTTAATTTGAAATGTTAATAAGAACATGTGTAACTGTTGAAAATTTAGTAAAAATTATGATTTAAATTTGAAATAATTAAGAAGTTAAAAAAGAACAATCATTTTTTATTTTATTAAAATAAAAAGAATTGAAGTGTTAGATTTTATAAAATATTGGGAGTAAAATGTTTGGTTTTTGTAAAATAGATGAAGTAAAATATTTTATTTATTAAGATACTAATTGGAAAATTAACAGAATGACTAAAATATTGACAGAATTAAAATCGTGGGATATAAATATTTAATTTTTAAATAAAAAGAAGGTAAATGTTAATTAGGTCAAATTTTAAGAAGGTACATGTAATTTGTTTTTAATATTATAATGATTTAACCAACAAATTATACAAAAATGCTGAAACAGTTTTCTTTTTTTTTTATTTATTTTTTTAAGTTTTGTCCCGAGTTTTGACTTCCTCAACCAACAAATTTAAATGGTCAAAAAACTGCATCAATGTAAAATCAAATCAACTCCATGTTCCCATTATATGAATTGGATTTGCAGAAAATTTTTTTTTTCAAAATTTTTATCGAATGAATATGAATTAATTATAATTTAGTAGACTACATATACGAATTATTTAGATAAAAAAATAGAGGTGTAAGTGATTTGCAAAAATTAAATGTGTGAAAATTATGGGTATACATAATTAATTATTATTGAAATGAATCGACATAAACTGTTTTTATTTAATTTATAATATATATAATTATATTAAAAAAATTTATTATTGGTTTAAAAAAAATTTTATTATTTTTATATTTTTATTTAAATTGATATGAATTAATTATAATTTAGTAGACTATATATATATGGAAAACTTAGATAAAAAAATATAGGTGTAAGTAAATGAAGAGATAGATAAACATGATTGCACTAAAGACAATTTATACACGGAGAAGAGAACAATTCAAAAAATTATGAAACACCCATCACATCTTTAAACACTAACATATAGAAGAAAAAACATACAACTTTTGATCATGAGCTAAAATTTTTGTTAGCAGAAAAATAAAAAATAAAATACTAAGTTCAGACCGAAATGTAGAAAGTAGAAACCGCGTTGGCGTTCCTTGTCCTTGATAGTGTCGGCGGCGTCACGTAAATGGTAACTCAAATTTCTTACTTCCCCACACCACTTGCGGCTGCGGACTATATTAGCCTCTTCGTTTGTTAAACAAAGCAAACCAAAACAAATGCAAAGATTAAAAAAAAAAAAAAAAGTGCCGCTAAACAGCTAAAAATGACCTTAAAAATCACTCATTTTTTTACTTATGTAAGACAGTAAAAGCGAGTAAAAATTACATGTGATACTAGTAAGCGCGTGCATGGGGAATGTGGGTGAGACTACAGAGTAGGTGGGTTAATTGCAATTGGTAGGGCAAGTAAAGGAGGGGTGGAGGTGGTGATACTGATAGTGGTGGTGGTGGTGGTGGTGCTATCGTCCGGACAGTGTGACTGACGTGTGGGAACCAGCTGTATATGAAATATAAATATAAATATAAATATAAAAATCAAAATAATGGGAAGGGATATTGATTTTTCAAGAAAAAGTACGATGCACTTGGTCGGATTCTGTGACTTTTTATTTTATTGCCCGCGTCTGCCTAGTGCTTCCCTTCAATTCAACCACTGCGTCCTGACCATTTTCACCACCTACCCTTTTAATATCAATCAAACCTTTGTTCACAACGTACAAAAGAAAAGAAATGCATGATGCCCTCTCCTCTCTACCTATCCTCCTACGTACACATATATATGAATATATATACATTACAGTACGGTTACTATTCAATAATTATAATAGTTTTTCATTTCCTTTTTTTTTTAATCTTTGAACGAGAGAGAGAAAGAAAGAAAAAGATGAAATTAAGAGCAGGTGGTCCTGATGAAATATGTCTGTCGTGATTCATTTTTGTTTGAGACGAAGAAAACATGACCTGGTCTGGTCTACTGTTTGCCGGTACAACAATCCGCGCTATTTGCTGTCGTGCCGGACCGGATCTCTTCACCTTCAACGTATATACATTTGTACAACTAATTGAATTTTTTACTTTACTTCGAACTATATAACTTCCACAACACTCTCTTCTCTCCAACTTAATTAGTCTGTACTCTACTCTTTGGATACTTTGAAATACTTGGAATTACTTTTTAATTGGTAATTTAAAAAGAAAACAAAATAATAGAACGAATTGGTGGTGCTGCAGGCAGCTGCACCTCCAGTGCTATGAAAGCGCTGACCATCTCTTTCATGCTTTGTCCACAACAAACAAAGTATTTAGGCACTTCGATGGGTAAGAGATGTAGAATGGTCCGCCATAGTGGACCCAAAACTGTACCTAAACTTACACCCATGTGAGGTTTTCAAGTACGATGGATGCCTTTAATAACTTGGTGGATTTTGGCGCCCATCGTCACCCATAGGCCACAGCGAAGCAATTATTATTATATCTCACTTTGCTCTCTACTCTACCCTGCTGGACCATCAAGCTCTCTGGATCCAACCATTTCAAATCCATTAACACCTGCCCTTCTTTTCTAGCACTATGCTACACTAAAACAAAACCAAGTTTTTAAATAATTACATATAAATAGGCACACAGTTCGATAAAACTTTCAACAAAAAAATGCCTTGTTTTGGTACATGAAGGAACGCAAAAAATTTGCAACGCTTGGAACATTTATGGAAAGGCTATATCCATAAAAGGCCACGAAGACATTATTCCATTGAACCACTCATAAAATGGCCCAAAAGGCCAGAACAGCCTAGTGCTCTCCATGCAAAAATCTAGAACCAGATTAGAACTTGAAAAGAAATTCTCCCTTCACAAAAAACATTATTACATTTATACCTCAAGTCCTTTGCTTGCCTGCCAGCCAACTGCTTGCAACGAACAATCATGGATAAACTCAGAGAAGAGATAAAGGGAGAGGCAGAAACTCAATTAACACAAAATGATATTTATGTCAATCATTCAACACAAAATCATTATACTTATTGGCTTATTGCATTTGTATATTTAACACCAAATGGAAGCAATACCGGAGAACCAATATCCATAATATGCCATATGCTAGAAAGCCAACCTATTAGTGGAATGTGTGGAAGTAAAAGCCACTTACAGTAGATCAAATGCAAACTACGCCAGAGCAAACAAGAACCAAAAAAATAATAAAAAAATAATAGCCTACCTATCTATGGTAACACCCCCTCATACCTCTATAGGTTATCTACTAAATGGTAAATATGTACTTAGAAACCATGCTTTTGCAAAGAGAAACTGCCACTCCCCATTAAAAATAGGAAAAATATAATAAGAGCAGTAAGAAGGACCCACATCCATGTCTGCATCCTTCTCTTACCCCGGTTCCGAAGTGGTGGAGGCATTGATTTCTGCTTCGTCTGCTTTGCAAAATGCAATGGCTTTTGGGACCTCTTTATCACTGCAACCGGTTTCTCCGTTGTTTCACACTCTCTGGTTTCAGTTGTAGTTTCAGAACTTGGTGCAGACTCTTCCTCATTGCTACCATGTACTTCTAATGCCTTCCTTTTCTCCTTCTTTCTTACCTTCTTATCCTTTTCCTGGACAAAATTATTCATAGTGGGTCACAGTCATACACAAGGGTAGTCCTTAGCAGTAAATAACTATCTTGTAATGTTTAGTATATGTTGTTCTGGGATCTAACTTCAAAATTCCAATAATGGCATACTTGGGAGTGGTGCGTGGGTAGAATTTACCTTTTCTCTCTGCTCAGCTTCCTTCCGTGCTCTCGCTTCAGCCCTTTCTTGAGCTTTATCAGCTTTTCGCTTCTTCCTCTGCATTGCCTCTATAGCTTTAGCCCTCTCCTCTAATCGCCGTTGCTCTCTCAACTTGGCTGCTTCCTCTTCTTTTCTCAGTTCCTCAGCTTTCCTGGCTAACTCTTCTTCCTCCTTTGTAAGCTTATGATCCTCTACCCCTCCTGCCTCTTCAATCTCAACCTTGCTGGAAAGAGTTCCCAAGCCATTCCCTGAAGGAGCTTGTTTTACAGGTTTTTTAGATTTGACAATTGGATTTTTTTGCTCCTTATCCTTTATGGATTTATCATTTTTTATCTCCACATATGCAATTGTTTTTTCTTCTTGTAGATTGGAAGTAGAAGGTACAATACTGTTCTTGGCCAATCTTTCACCAACAAAATTAGGAATTACAGGTGGGTCCTCATCAAGTCCAAGTGAACGACCATCTAATGTCTGAAGTCTTCTTATTGTACTCCTCATGTTGCACCTAACATATTCTTGCCGGAATTCATCATTGTTGTTCCACAATTCCATAACCCTCTCAACCTAGACCATCGATTTGTAAATGCAAAATCAGGGATGAATTGCTAGATGTAAGCAGCAACAAGGGAAAAAAAAAGAGCATTAGCTCACCTGGTTAACACAGTGACGTTGGAGTTCTTCTTTATCTCCTTTCGATGACAGATCTAAAGCTGCCTTGGCATCATCCTTGTACTTGTAAAAGTATTTATTCTGAAGATGAAATGAAAATGTGTTCATCTATGTTTCACATAATCTGAAAGCTTATCAGCAGTTGTTCTTTTCAAATTTTGACAAGAAACAAGCCACTAAACCAAAGTGATGCACAATTAAAGTTTATCCAATAATCTACAAAATTCACAACTAATTGATAAGTAAATCAAAAATAGAGGAATTTTACAGTTGACCTGATATAAAGGCATGAGAAGACCCTTAAGGTTAACATTTTATTAAAATCTAAACAATGTTTTATAGTTTGATGCATATGAGAATGGGGTGGAGTGGAAGGTCCTATCCATAATCCTGATAAGCAATCAGCTATGCAGTTTATAGCAGGAAATCCAACAACAAGAGAAACATATAAGCTCATTTGGTTGAACTTACTTGAACAAGTCATAATGATCTTCTTAAACATTATAATTTTAAATGCAAGGTACATTGTCATTACAATCCTTTTATTTTACAATATAGATGATTGAAGTTCCTCCCATCATGTTAGAATCAGAGCTTTTATAACTGGAGAGAACATTAATGCAAAAGATAAATGAAAGTAATATTGCAAAAATCTTAAGGACTGTGGCTGCCTCAATCTTGTGTTAGTTCAGCTGTTGCTTCCCAATCCATGTCATACAAAATTTAGCACAAGGCCTAATGCAGAACATATGAAAGTGTATATGCTAGTTTGCAAATATAGGAGCAGCATACCTTGTCATTTGATCGTTTCCTCAAACTCCGTAGATGCGCATAAGCTTCTTGCCGTATGTCATCAGCAGCTCTAAACTGAGTTACCAATTCATTTAATTTAGATTCTTCATCTTGATATCTCTTCTCAGCATTTTTGGTCACTACTTCAGCTTTGAGAACCTTTTCTTTAAGTAGATCTGCTTCTTTCATTAAAATCTGAAACATGAATCAGAGTAACCAAATCAGCACCCATTTACACCACAAAGAAAGCATTCTTTGTAATTTAGATTATGAATGAGTTATAGGTAAACAAGAGGCATATTTATTATAATGATAACAGATAAACCACATGAAGTATGTCTGATATCCATATTTCTATTGCCATCAAAGTGATGAAAGCAACCAGAAAATAGTACCTCCAGGCGCTCTTCGAAGTTGACTTGGTGATCTATATCTTCCTGAACATCCACCTGGCTGCCCAAATTAGAAGAGAGCTTTCCACGAGCTAGTTTCAATTTCTTGATTTCGTTGATATAACTCTTTTCTTCCTTCAGTGGGAGGGTTTCATGCTCTATCTTGTATTCCAAACCAAGTATCTGCTTGCAAACCATCAAGTGCAATGACATTGGAAAGAAGATCATTAACAACATTTTCACAAACATTTAAATTTATCAGACAATGGACCAGTGAATTTATAAGTATGTATATACATACATATGCCATACCATTTCATCAATATTCCCTCTGCAAACCATAGCATGAACAGAGTCTATTTCTTTGCGTTTGGACTTGAGTGAGTTACGAGCTGCTGTCTCTTCTGATATTGCAGCATTAACGGAAGCACTGTACTCGTTACAATTGGCCTAGTCATAAAAGTATTTAATCAAATGACAGGAAACAAAAAGACAGTATTGAGAAATATAATAAGATTATTTGCAAAGACTCCTCACCCTTAACCTTTTCATTTCAGCTCGAATAGCATCCCGACTTTTGGTCTTCTCATCAACTTGATTCTGAGCATATTTAATCCGTTCTTTTAAATTTTCATCATCATCATATCTAGGAATTTTAATCATGTAGTAGAATGGCCTTTTCACCACCTCGACCGTTGAATTTTGGCCATCAAAAGCATCAACAGCAGAGCTCTCTGGGGAAGATGTTGAGGCTTCTTCCCTGATAACACCCTCAGCAACCAGCATTTCTTGAGGTGTTTTTTCATCACTGCCAATGCTAACAAATCCATTTCCTCTGTTTTCAACATGAATATTGTCCTGAATGCAATTCGCAGTTCTTTGGCTAGTAACAACGGAGCCATTGGGAACCTCAGATTCAGATGCATGGCTGTTTCCATCAGTGGGAACAATCATTGATGCCTTATCAACTTCTGACACAGCATTCACATCAACTGGATTCTCAACTGAATCACCTAAGCAGGCTTCTCTCCCTGGATGTTCAGCTGATACAGGTTTGCAGCTAACACATTTAGCAGCTTTACCAAGAGCTTGTGATTTTAAACTGACCTCATCGCTTGTGCCTTCAGTTGCAAGGGTCTCAATTTCTGGCTTTGCATCATCTGTAGAACTCGGCATCATATCATTTGTGAGAGGGTCACATTCAGGTTCAACCAGAATTTCTCTGTCGCTAACAGGATGAGAACTGAAACTTTCCCTGCTACCAATATCTGAGTTCTCAATCATGGTCTCCCCTCTCATGTCCAAAGGACAAGAATCCCCGATTTCTATCATTGGATCCAATGCTGTGATATTGGCAGGAGCAACTGGAATGCTTTCATGACTGACCCCATCACTTGTGCCTTCAGTTGCAAGGGTCTCAATTTCTGGCTTTGCATCATCTTTGGAACTCAGCATCATATCATTCGTCAGTGGGTCACATTCAGGCTCAACCAGAATTTCTCTGTCGCTAACAGGATGAGAACAGAAACTTTCACTGCTACCAATATCTGAGTTCTCAATCATGGTCTCCCCTCTCATGTCCACAGGACAAGAATCCCCAATTTCTGTCATTGGATCCAATGCTGTAATATTGGCAGGAGCAACTGGAATGCTTTCATAACTTTCAATGGTTCCATTGTCGTCAAATTTTACAATCTCAGAAAGCCTATTTCCTGTGGTTTGACTGGCTTGGTTGACATCATCAACAATGGTATGTGAGTCACTTTCTTCAGCAGCATGATCAGTAGGCAATTTTTCTCCTTTTTCATTTGTGATATGGCCATTAACAACCTCCGAATTTAATTGTATAGCAGGAGCAATGAGATCTCTAATAGCACCATTATCAATTGCAGCTGGAAAACCCTTGCTAGTTTGAGCATCAGAGACAGTCGAGACTTCACTACTGCCAATTTTGGCATCAGATGAAACTGAGGTTTCAACCTCCTTAGAAGAGCCATTCTGATCATATATGTTTTGGCTGGCATCAACCAAGCCATTAACAACAACATTTTCTGAACAACCTTGTGAATGACCAGCAGACAGTCCATTGGTATATTCACCAGATGAAGAGGCATCAACAGCTTCTGCTTCTAATTTTAAATCAGTAACTAATGGGCACACAGCTGTTTCAGTATTCTGTTCCAAGACACATGTTGTTTGGGGACCACCCACAGGAAGGTTGTTGGTCAAAGCAACTGATTCATTCTCCTGATCCAAGACCAAATCGTTATCATTCTGAGTGGCCTCAGTAAAAAAAATTGGAAATTTCTGATTTTCTTTTATATCGGTAGCTGAATTCAATTTGCTTTCACCTTCATCCTGGTCCTCAACGTCACGTAACTGATTCTGCTCTGGTTCGGTGACCTCAACGATGCTCACAGGAAGGTTGTTGGTCAAAGCAACTGGTTCATTCCCCTGATCCACGTCCAAAACATTTTCATTCTGAGCGCCCACAGTAATAACAATTGGAAAATCCTGATTTTCTTTTATATCTGTAGCTGAGTTCAATTTGCTTTCACCTTCAATCTTGTCCCCAACATTACCATAATGATCTGGCTCTGATTCAGAAACACTGGCACGACCCATGACCTCAACATTACTAGAATGATGCGGCTCTGATTCAGAAAGACTGGCACTGCCCATGAGCTCATCATTACCAGAATGCCCTGATTCAGATAGATTGGCACTGCCGGTTGCCTCAGCGTTATCGTAATGATTGGGCTCTGATTCCACAATGATCATCACATTAAAACTTCCAGACTCATTGGATTCTGATTCAGAAGCATCCATACTGCTTTTGACTTGAGATTCTTGGGTTACAATTGACTCCACATTGTCTCCCTCCTCAGCCTTGGCACAGCTGCCATCAGCTTGAACCAATTCAGGTTGAGGCTCAATAGCCTCGGAAAGAATAACGTGAGATTGGTGAGTCCCAGCTGGTGCATCTCCAACCAAATCCTCTTGACCATTGATCTCATGCCGAAGAATGGAATTGGGCTCCTTTCCATTGTGAACTTGGTGGTTCAGGGGAGAACCAGGATCCTGCTGTATTGGAGAGCTTTTATCATCCCCAACATCCTTATTAGTAGAACCTAGGTTGTGAGGCAG
The DNA here is from genome assembly GCA_949671775.1 of Mallotus repandus. Classification (NCBI taxonomy): domain Eukaryota; kingdom Viridiplantae; phylum Streptophyta; class Magnoliopsida; order Malpighiales; family Euphorbiaceae; genus Mallotus; species Mallotus repandus. The sequence goes on from CATIWM010641631.1 coordinate 34,814, forward strand.
CCGAGAATTGGCATTGAGACAGGCAGCAGAATCAGCATGGTCATGTTGATCGTGGTTTCCGGATACAAAAACATAAGAGGCATCTGGATCATTTTCACCGCCATTTTGATTAACTGGAATGGGATTGCAATGTGTCGGCAGATCCTCAGGGTCGGTCGTATTGAAACCAGACGTCTGCTCAGTTTCGGTCCTTGAAACTTCAAGGTAGGCATTCACATTATCGACATCCGCCGTCATTATATGAATAATATTGTAAATACTGCAACCGTACCACTGTATCTCAGCTACAGGATCACACAACCGACATGCAAATGGAACACACTAGAAACAAACAAACAATTGCACAATTGAGATCAACATACACAAACACATATAGAAACACATGTGAATCAAGAAAACAAAAGGAACACACATTGAAATGGAGATCAGATAGGATTACCTGAAAGGTAGAAGCCGCTCCGGATGAGAGAAGAGAGAATGCAACGGAGATGGGGGAGGGGTCAGGCAATGCAGTGAATTTGAATGTACGGATCTTAGGGTTTTGGTGTGGGAGTAACGAGAGAATTATGGCGAGGTAGTGGAACAGAGAGGAGAGGAAGAGAGATCTTAAAACAGAAACAATTTTTTTGAATTAAAAAAAAAAAACAGAACAGCTGGAGAGGAGAGGAGAGGAAAGGGAAGAAGAGAAGAAGGCTTATAAAAATATATATTATAAATGTAAGTTAGTTTATATTTTGGCTGTTTGTGGTATGAAGTTGAAAAAAATCCTTCGTTTCACGTTTCTATTTTTATTTTGGTCCTTCGCTGTCAATTTTACTGTTTTTGTTGGGCCAAAGTTCATTTTTACTGTTTCAGGTTAATTAATTAATTAATACTCTGTGTGAATGTAATATATTCCATTATTTGTATTTCAGCCCTTTTTAATTGTTCAATTTGTCATTTGATTATTCCATTTTACAAATTGGCATCTTCTCTGCTAATTTCAAATACCCACCATTTCTGTATATTATTACTTTACATATAAATGTAATATATTATATTTTTAGCTGGATTATGCCGTTAATTTGAATTATTTTTCTTTTTTAATATTAGCAAAATGAATAAGAATAGTTTACAAAATAAAAAATATATATTTAAATACAAGCATAATAATAAGTATAGATAAAAGAAAAAAAAACAAAAAGGAGAAATGACGTGTGATATGATGCAAGAGAATGGAGCAAATCCAACCAAAAAAGGATAGGTGGGTCCCATTGTCATTGTCCATTTAAAAAATGGCATAAACGCGTGAACTAAACCATATTTTTAATACTTTTATCCTATTATTTTTTTTCTATTAATTATAAAATATATATATATATTTCTTTTATCTCCAAGCTAAAAACTCGGGAGATAAGCCAGATCTTGTTTTTAATTATAAGGGATTCATTCGACGAATGGACCACTATTTGTCTTTTTAATGGGTAATTATCTGATTCCTAAAAAAAAGAAAAAAAAACTTTGTTGTTTTTATTCGAATTGAAAAAGAAACATCCATCATTGGCCACGTTAACGTCGGCTTTTTCAACTCGTAGTTGCGATGTCATTATGTTATTGATAATATATATATATATATATTATTTATCTATTATGTATTTATTTCAAAAAAATAATCTATTATGTATTCATATCATTACAGAGAAAATCTATTTAGCGCAAATTGTGCCAGTATGTTCGTTAGTATTTTAGCTTCAAAATTAATTTTTATTTTCTAAAATTTTAGATATAATTTTAGTAAAATTTTTTTATTTCCTAAAATTTTGCATATAATTTTATCAAATCTTATATTAATTTGTATTACCATCTAAAGAGAAAATAATATGATAAACAAATATATATATTTAAGAAAATATTTATTTAGTAAATTTTATGAGTTGTGCCGTATAACGGTAATTGATTTAAAATTTTTAGAAGAAATTATAAAAAATAGTTTATTTGACCATACTTATTTCTTTTATGGTCCAGCACTTTTTATTTTTTCAAATTTGATTTTTACGTTTTATCTTTCACAAATGACTTTATCGGCATTTTTTCGTGTTTTTCGTGTTCTTTACCATTGTTCTTCATCGCAAGACAGAGCAAATGCATGAAACAATATCTTCTTGCCAAAATCCAACCTCCACTATTAAATTAAAAGAGTTTAAATACACATAAATTAAATTAAATTACATGAATGGTGTTCAAAAAAAAATTAATTACATGAAATCATCTCGGCGATAATATCAAGCTGATTCAAATCAACTTCTTCATTGATTTCCTCATCGTCCGTTGAATTTCCTCATCGAAACTCATGAGCAACTTCACTGTTGGATGGATCTATATGGAGAGATGACTCTTTGCTGGATGACAGAGATTTTCCTTTGGTAATCCATTTTGGGACAATCTAGCATGTCAAAAGTACGATAAGTATGACGTCAAAAACACAAGGATATCAACGTCTCCGATGATGATGCCTTGGCTCACCTCTACGTCGCTGTTGAATCTGATATTGAATCTACTCTTTAGGTCACTTCAATTGCTCTTTATTATTATTATTATTATTATTATGATTCAATTCAATTTGAAGCCTGTTGAAGTCAAAACTTAAAATTGAAACCAGATTTAGCTCTACATCATCTCGTTCTATAAGAAGTTTAGTCCTGTAGTTTTTGGAGTATGTTGTGATTTTGTTGAGCAATTTGATGTGCAAAAAGTGGAGGTTGCCTCGAAAGAGAAAAAGAAGGCATCGGTTGTTGCTTTGAATGTTGAAATTCATTGAACAATGGCAAAATTGTTAGAGGAGGTCCCTAAGTTACAGAGCTTGGTTATAAAGAAGGTTAGTGTTTTAATACCTTTTAAGAAAATCAATAATTAGATGATATTGTTTAGGATTTATTTGTGATAAAGTCTCTGTCGAAATGATGAATTATCTTTGTTATTTCGATTTTATATGAGTGTGTTTTGGAAGTCTAAAAATGCAAGCTTTTCATTTTGAAATTGCGATTAGTTGCTAGAATTTAGTTTCTTAGATTTTTAAAAATAGGGCATTTTAAAAGAAATGAAGTTGAAATCCTACTATAAATGACACAATGTTCATAAAATTCAATTCAATTAAGATATTGTGCAGGGTTTTTGTAAGAATTCAATTTAATTGAATATTTGGAATGGAGTTGTTGTGCGAAATTAGACAAACATATGAAATAAGAGATGTCAACTATTGTCTTAAGGCTTTGAACTTTGTTGACAGATTATATTGGCTTGCATTTGTGATAGTCCAACTATGCATCATCTGTTTTTTCAGTCTTGTGAACTGTATGGTTATGAAGGCAGCCTTATCCTTTATTGGTTATGGTTAGGTTATATGTGCATAGTTTTAGAATAGCCTGCCAATTGGCCTATTCTATTTATATCTTGTTTGGCATCAGTGATTATGTGTTGACTTGTAGCTTGTATTTTATATTGTTTAAAGTGGTGCTGGAGATAAGTCTCGTGCTATCTCCAGTTTGTTATTAATTGTTTATGCATAGGCTAAATACGAAGAATAATTGCATTTATGCACATGATTGCTTAAAATATATAGTTAGTGGAAATATTTGCAGATTCTTTATTTTTATTATGTCATTACAAGAGGTCTATCAATGGAATTGAAACTTAAAAAAGAAAACAGCAGGATGACCCTCATAATTGATTCAAAATATCTTTTTTGCTATGGTAATTACTCAAAGATAAAAACTTAAGTAAATACGTAAATGCAACAACACATGTCAAAAGATATCATTGTTTTCAAGTTTAGTTTCAATATGGTCAAAGATAAAAACTTAAGTAGATACGTAAGTGTGGAAACATCGTCATTTTGGGGAATATTGTGTTCCTAAGGCCTGATCAGGTATAATTAATTATTTTTAATTTTTAATTTTCTAGTTATTTTTTTATACATGAATTATTGTTGGTTTAATTTGATTTTTGGTGGATAGATTTTGCATTTGGTTTCGTAATTCAATAAAACGTGGAGCATGTGTGTCTTAGAGCATAAATAATAAGACCGTTAAGATTAGAAGGTTAAAACACTTAGTTAACATTATTTTAATTTCCTTTAAAAAATAAAAGGATGTAAACTGTTTGAATGTGATTTAGCTGACGACCTGATTCATGTTATTTATAAGGAAAAGAAAATGCTAAAGATGATTATCAAGAAACTAAGTTGTAACAAAAAGACTCACTATTGGGTTTCGTGATACTATAAGTAGCAAAAATTTAAAATTTTTATCAGAAACCCGAACCCGAATCCATATAATTCGATTAACTAATTTAATTAGAGTTTTCAAAATCTTACCACAATGGCAAGTAGAGGCGAGAATGATGGAAGGAAGAGAGGAGGTTCACACCAGTGACACCTTACCTCGAGCTTTTTGCTTTCTTTTATCGGATTGAGATGTCTCCAAAAGGAAGCGTCCTCTATTAGTATCCAAACGAACAACCCTTGATTCAAAATGAATATGTGTGCTAGCACCTTCTTGATTATCTTAATAAATCAAGAATAAAGGAACTCTGTGTTTCTGTTTTTCTCAAAAGGGAAAGATAACGAATTTAGGTGGCTAAAGTGATAGACGTACGTGAAACCCTAGAGAACATGATATATTTATGGACTTCTCAATTAGGGTTTCAATTACCAAAATGCCCTTTTGGTATATACAACTCTTAATTCTGATTTTATTTTAAATATTAAATCAAAAATATATTTCCTATTTATTTAAGATAACCATTACCTTAAATAAATAAGTAATTAAATAAATAAATAAATATTTATTTCCACAGAGTTTAATTAGGTTTGGTAAACCCATATTCATTTTCGGCCTGTTCAAAGTGTGTGACCCTGTAGGTTCACATAACGTTGGCAGTGGGCCTAAATTCCAATTTAGGCCTATAAGTCATAATTGGTCTATAGCAAGACATTATGACTACCCAAGTTATGTGAAGGCCGATAATCTGACATAACCTTATTACAGTCAATATTGTAGTCTTTTTATCACATGATATCTTAATTGAACATAAGGCATAATTTATGTCATCCTTATATAGTTCAATAATATTATGACTTGATTTTAAGTAGACTGAGAATGATAACTTTTTATCAATTCATTTCAGCATGACCATGCAATTTCCTTCAGTCTATCTTATCAAGGGGCCCATAGATATGTTACTCATATTAAATGAGGGATAAATTCCTTCTCAATCACTCACATTCCTCACATAACTCATTTCATAACCAACAACATTCTATTATATCATCATGTTAAAGACAATGTTAGAATGTGTCAAAATATAAAATAGTTATGTAAAAATCCATGGTGATTTCAAGGTCGAAGGACTAAAACAATATTACTGTAGACGGCGGGGTTTAGCGCGCGCCTAAGTTTATTACAATCGCGACACTGTTTGAGCTCAGGGCTCTAGGGAACACGCTAACCATTGTCACAAAGACATGGCGTGGAGATGAGGAGTTGCCACCCAGGGTAATAACTGGGACAAATTGAAAGTGGTGGTAACTCGATTCTCTAATACAAGCTAGCACCACAACCAGGAGTTCTGGATACGGAATACCAA
>CATIWM010641672.1:0-10900 GCA_949671775.1 Mallotus repandus
AACAAAAAATAACAATACTGAAAAATAAAAAAGCAACAAAAAACAACACTACTAAAAAATAGAAGCAATAACAAGTAACACAAAGCAAATAAAAAGCAACAACAAGCAACACAAAGCAACAAAAAAATAACAACAAGCAACATAAGGCAATAAAAAGCAACAGCTCTGAATTTTTATATTTTGGCACAAATTGGGATTCCTAAAAGAGGTCGCAAAGAAGTTTTAGTATTATGTTACATAATTCATGTTCTGATTTATGTATTTATTTTTAACAAGGCCTATTACCCAAAGCTACTACACTGAGTACACCACCTGTCTCAAAATTACTCATACACAGTTCTTCTACTTCTTCTAATCTCATTGCTTGCTTAGTCAGATAATCCACTTGCTCTCCAACAATAATTTCTTTGGTAGATGAAAAAAAAAAACATCAGAAGGCATGATTAGAAAACAAATAAAAGTTAGAGAACTATTTAACATAAAATTTCAAAGTAAAGATTTCAGAATCTACAACATACCTGTTATCAGAAATATCACAACCATCTATTTTCATCTCAACTCGCCTTAGTACTGACATTGCATAAGCATTTTTCTTTGCAGAAAATCAAAATATAAGAAACGTAGTTCCAAAACATTCATTTTATTACATTTCCTAGATGTTGTAAACAATTTCATCCGATTCAGGGCACACAGAAATTGAACAATTATCCAGTAAAGAAATTAAATTTGTCTTAAAATTTCATCCATCATAAATCTTAAATCTTCCATGCAATAAAACTGCATTAGTGAGACATCATATCTCCCACAAGAAAAAATAATTTTATCGTATTTTCTAGAAGAAGGACAAAGTTTTAAAGTTATTCTTCTATTGAAATCAGACTTCAAACCCAACACCACCAGAATGGATATCGATGTTGAGGAATATTGCAAGGAAGCTAGATTAGTAGTCAATTTCTTATAATTTTCTTGAGAAAACTAGGATATCTAAATTTTAGTAAGATCATATCCACCTCAACAATGCAAAATACCACTGATCTTTTTTATAACATGGCCACGACAGCATCAAATTTAAGGGTGAAAAAAACTACAACGCTAACTAAAGAAAACACAAATGGCCACCTACTTTAGCACACATAACATCAATTTAATGCATTGTCCCTTCCCTTATCCATTCCCAAAACAAATGTTAAGAAAACTCCCACTCGAAATACAAATAAAAATTAACTTCAAGGGAATATCAAGGGGAGCTTCCATCAAAAACAGGTCATGACATTTTTGGCATATTAGAATACAGATGCATCGTATAGAGCACCAAGGTTATGAAATCTGAAAATGTATAAATGCATTCATATTTTAACCAAACAGCACAAGTGAGAGTAATCTCAAAAAGAAATGATAACTCGCCATACCTCCAAGATGATGAGACTGCAAAAAAGTCTCTCCTCTTGGTTTTTTGTGTAACCAAGCTGTGAAATAAGGAATGGGTAAGATTGAAGGTCAAGAATCATACATTATCTAATACAATAAAGATAAGTTTAAGAACAAACAATGACATTAACTGCATTTGTCTAGTAAAATTTTAAAATCAAAATTTTTTTAATTGGATGTAAATTGTAAATATGCACCGGAGGTTTAAACAAAAGGCTAGCTTCTGAAACTTTTAGATGTTGATGTTGCTGTATGCATCAGAGACGCAAGTTTCAATCAGCAAATAAGTTCACCTTCTACTTGCAAAGGTACAAATGGCTTTCTAACATGAGAAGGAGCTTCTTCAATATAATCATCCTCATTGCCAAAAAAAAAATCTGAAATGAGATAGAAAGTGAACTTTGATCACACCAAAATAAAAATTCTCAGTTTTAACAAAAGAATATACATCACCTTTCAACTTTCAACTTCCAATCCAATAGAGGCTATTTCATGCTGAATCTGAAAAATTCTTGCCTGTTGAAGCATCATAAGCTAGTAAAAATTGCATTTGCAAAGTCTTATGAAAATGCAAGAATTCAATTCCTTCAACTCAAAAGAAAATGAACCGAAATCATACCACAAATGACCTGATTTTGCAAAATGTTCAATTCAAACATGATTCATTACAGATGAAAATCTAATTCATTATTAATAAAAGTGAATGATTATAAGCTAATAAAGGGAAATAAAAAACCTCTAGGGTTTGAATTAGAGCAACGTTCATTGCTAATTCAACTTTGAAGCCTTTGAGTTGTTGCTCAGAAGTCTCTTTTAACCGCTTTGAAGCTTCAATAAACCGAAATGATGAATTAGGATGCTACCTCTGATAATAATGCCTTAAAGATGACGCCCCCGCCGGTGACGAAAAGGGAGAAGAAGAAGCTGGTGGTGGAGGCGGAGGAAATTGATTGGATTTCAGAGCCTCATTGCCATACAAATTGTAGATCTGACGTTTCTGCGGATCGCTGAGTACATCGTAAGCTTACAAAATCTGTTTAAACTTAGCTTCGGCTTCGGTTCGCTTGGCTGTAGGGTCTTCTCCTCTCAAATTTCTCCTTCTCCGTCGTCTTCTTTTCATTCTTCGATTTCCTCGTCGCCTCCGCTATCACTGTCGTTAGTTCGACTCTGTTTTTCTTTGTCATATCAAGATTTATATCATCGCGATATTTTCTTTTTCTTTAATGCTTTCAGTAATGTTTCAAAATAAATTAATTGCCGAAAAATAAATTTCGTTCGAATTCTATTTCCGGCGAGTAATTCCGGTGATCTATCTGTTTTCTTTTTAGCTTCAGTGGAAGAAACGAAAAGATTGAAGCTTTTAACATATTATGACTTGGTCTGAAAAAAGAGCAATTTTTATTGGTGAAAGAGAAGAAAACACGGAAAAACGCCGGATAGATCAATTTTTGAAAGATAAAAGAAAGGAAGGCCAAAAGAGAAAATGTAAAAATTAGTTCTGAAAAAACAAAAAAAGCGTAACTATAAAAAAAAATATATATATATAGTTAAACATGTTATTTTTTGTAATTTGCTCAAAAATTTATACATAAAATTGTCAAAATTAAAAATATATGATTAAATTGCCAAAAAGTTAAAATACATACTTTTCTTTTAAAAAAAACCAAAATTTTTTATGTAAACCATTTTTTTTTATAAAATTTAGATTCTATAATATGATCCAAAACATCATAGATTAATCTATGGTCGCCTTATATTTATTTTATTTTAAGACCGATTGGTATGTAATTTTGTTAGTTTATTGATCATTTGTCTGTTTATTAAATTGTGATGTAAAATGAAACTTTACAGTTCCGTAGGGGATCCCATTTTTTTTTTTTCATTATATCATCCCAATTTTGGGAGATTACAACAACTTATCAAAAAAATTTACAAACTATTAATACTATTACAAACTATCACAAATTAATACAAATTATAGAGATTATATTTATATATAAGTCATAGTGGGGGAGGGATAAAGACATGAAATCTTTGATAATACCTCCACTAAAGATTGAACTCATGACGCCTCCACCCTTACCAACTAGGTTAGACTTCATTTATTGATTGTGAAGAGTGTCTGTATTTAAATTACATACGTTAGCAGACCTTTGTATGATATATAGTCACTAATTTTTTAATATAGATTAACTACCTTTTTTTTTTCGCCTTAACTGCCAATTTCATCCATAATTTTTTTCTACTTGATAATTTATACATTGTGGGAAGGGTCCTTGGTCAGCCACAACCCTGTAGACTTGATTGTTTCTTTACATGGACTTTTGTATATGGTCACCGGAACTGAGACAAGAGGTCACCCACATCAAAAGCCATGATTTTAGAGCTCACATCTTATGGTTTATTAACTATTCAAACATAAAGTCATTTGCATGGCGAAACTGCAACAACAGAACTTTGTCAAGCTTTTAGTGTGTTGCATTCCAGATGAAGAAAAGATGTTAATTTGTTGATATATACATCAGTGCCTGCCCAACTTAAAGAAGACTACAGGACCAACAGTATTTACATATAATTACAAGTAAATGTATCAATTGTGCTAATGCTAATTGGTTCTTGGAGCTTATTGATGTATCATCAAGGAAGCCTGCTAATTATCCTCTGAACCTTCAATACCATTGTCCACGAAAGTTTATACAGGCCTAGCATGCTAAAGATGATACTAATGCTGAATAGTGAGAGCATATTGGCTAAAGCTAGAATAAAGGCAAATTCTCCGGCAAGTGGGATTGAACAATGTTCATTTGCCAGTTACTCAGATATATGTGACATCTCCAAGGCCACAGTAGATGATGGATTTTTTTTTAGCCAATTGAAGTGGTTAATTCTCTATCACAATAGAGGAGCTGCCACAATAGAAAAGAACAAAGAGAAACAAGATTCGAATCGTGCTCTCCACATATGAGTGTCTATACTTTTTACCAGTTAGACTACTCATAAGGACAAACGATGGATGATTTTGCTGTTCAAATAGTAAGAATAGATAAATGTTTAAGATTAATGTAGAAAAATTCTTATCGTATTCAGAAAATTTATTTTAATTTGTTCAGAAGAAAATCCATAATTCATAGAAATGAACATTTATCGAGTTAATTACTTTTGGGCGGTCCAATCATTATATTTTCTCCCCACTGAAACAGAAGAAAATAATAATTTATGATGGTTCAATAGACCTGCTGTGTTTGATCATCAGGATTCTCTCCACAATTTTCGTTTCTTTCCATAAGATTTGGACGATATAATTCAAACACTAGCAAAACTAAAAGCAGCTAATCCACAATAGGCATGGATAATTTTGACTGGATTCTCATAAATACATGTGAAATGTGAAGTTCAGATGAAACGTAGCGACACCGATGGAAAAATATGAAAGTATCTTATTATAGTCACAATTCCATCTCTTATATGAATTGCACTGCGTTAATCAACACAATAGTTAACATTAAACGTCCTCAAACGACAAGAATTAACTTCGCACTTAGCGTTTTAAGGATGTTTATCACCAACAAGAAGTTGAGAATTTTCGGTTTGGTTACGTTGGTATGCATGTTCTTCTTGGCAAAAGAAGCATACAGTTCTAGTATCAGCAATGGAGCTATGAGACGTGACATTGTCCGGTGCAACCCCTTGCATCCAGCGGAATGCAAGATGCAGCAAGCACACGATTATCAGAGAGGCTGCGAGAGAGCAGAGAGATGTAGAAGCTTCGGTAGGAAATATAATCCAAAACAGCGCTTTCCTTTCATGAGGATAATAAACTCTTAGATTATATGCTTTGCATGACCGCAAATAGGCGCAATAAATAGCTAAAATATATAGATAGACAAGTTATGTAAATGTAAAAATAAAGTCTCTGTACTATCTTTTTCTTTTTCTTTTTCTTTTTCTTGTAAATGTTTCCATGTGTTCACTAGTTATATGATGAATAATAACAATGAGAAACAGGAGATAATACTGTGATGTTACATTTCACCAATAATCATTTGCATGAATTATGAATTAGGAATGTTCATTATGCATAGAACAAGTTATTTGAAACTTATGATCCAAAGCTCCATACAAGATCATCAAGCTAAAAGCATAAACCAAGCACACTGCACGCGTAAAAAGAGGGAAAAAAAAAATGGAACAAAACTCTAATTCCATTGCACATATGCACTTCATCAATGGAGATAGGAGTGCTTCAAACATTAAATTTGCAAGCATGCCACACACACAATGGGAAAAGAATTACTTGAAAGTTTTCTTTTTTTTTTCCCCATAGTAAAATAGGCCACCAGCCAAATTCTTGCGTAATTCACTACAAACTAACAACAGCTCCTTATATCAGCCAACTGGTCCCTTCTCACAAGAAGGAAATCCAATTTGAGCCACATTGCCAACATGAATTATTCTTTCATTCATCTTCTCCTTCTCCTCCTCCCTTCCGAACAAAAAACAAAAAGAACTAAACAATTTGAACCTCTAACTGAATTAATCATCTCCAAGCAAAACTACTTCACTAATTGAATCCAAACATTCATTCATACTTGAATTCCCAATTGCCCTTCAGTCTCTAACCAAAAAAGAAGCTTCTAACTCTAACTTCACTACCATGCTCAATCATTCATCTTCACACACACAAAAAACAGAAACCAACAATTTCACATATAACACATACACATATATACCATACACCGCCATCATCATCATTACCGCCACCACCACCAGCAACAAAAGAGCTACTCTTTCTGTTCCACTCGTTGAATTTTTCAACGAGGATCCTCCTCTCTCCGTCCCGAACTCCCTGGTCCACCTGATAATGAAGCCAACAAATTAAGATGACCAGGAAGGTAATTCCCAACTCTTGCAGCTGAAGCCTCTCCTATAGCGGCAGCAGCAGCGGCTGCCGCCGCTTGTTGCTGCTGCTGCTGCTGCATAAATAAAGAGGTCTGCTGCTGCACCGCGGCTAAATCTGGCGGTGCAGCAGCAAAACCCCAAAAATCTGGCCTGGCAGGGAGCGCCCAAAAACCTCCAGAATGATGAGAAGCAGTAGGAGGAGGACCCACGAAAGACCCAACTGCAGTGGGAGCAACTGAAACACCTATATCATCCTTACCTCCATTATTATCATCCTCCACCCTAACCCGCTTCCCTAAAATAAACGGGGTGGGTCCTAAAATCGGTTTATGATCTGATACTGATGACGGACTTGATAGAGAATTAGAGTTACCTCCTGACCTAACCGACACCGACACAGTTGAGAAGCTAGCTGGGGTAGTGCCAGTCCCAGTAGCAGCTATAATCGAAGGCTCAGCCTGACGGAGAAGCCATTCAATAGTCTGACCGTCAGATTTGTGACCCAATTCACGGGTCAATTGAAATACACGAGCAGCGCATATAATCGGCATCCGAATTCTCCGACCACGCCCATCTACTTTACTGTGACGGTCTTTTGAAGGGGGCTTCTTTACAGTCAAGGCACCGTTGGTGCTGTTGGTGTTGTTACTGTTACTGTTTGTGGTGGCTGATGGGTTGATTATTGTGCCGTTGCCGTTGGGTACTGCATCAGAATTTGACATGGTAAGTGGCAATTAGATTATAAAAGAATCAATCAAGAAGTTTGTCTTCACAGAGCGCAAAAAAGAGCGAAATGGAGGTAGGCAGAGAGGCGTTAAGGAGAGGAGGAGAAGAGAAGAGAGGAGGGGGCAGTGAGGGTTTTGGGAGGTAGAGAGGAAAGGGAGAAGAGGAAACAGAGAAGCTAATCATTGAGAGGCAGGAGCTGGTGGAGACAGGAAGGAGGGCACATGGGTGGTGGGTCCCCTGTTATTACATAACACAGCTACACAAACACAACTAAGAGCCAAGAGGAGGTGGTGGTGGTGGTGATATAACTATATAAATTTCAATGAAACCCAAATAATAATAGTAATAAATTTCGGTTCAAATGAAAATCGAACTAATTTTGTTCCATTTGAACCGGAATCGTAACTAAACTGTTGAAAAGAAATATTTAAAACAATATTTCATTACATATTTTTTAAAATAGTAGCGCTTAATTATTTTCATTATTTTTTATAATTTTCAAATTTTTTTAGCATATTAGTTTAATGTATTTACAAGAATTTTGCTGCTTTTATGTGATTTGAAAATAAAATTTTTCATTATTTTATATGTGTACATAGATAAATATTGAGTTGAAAAATGGTTTGCCTATTAATAAATATTCATTTTTAGATGTTGGTATATCAAAATTACTAAATCTTTTATTTTTTTTAACTAATTTTTATAAATTCTTCAAACTAATAACATATTAAAAATTTTCTTACTTACTTTTATTTTCTAATTCATTTAAAACAGTATATCGATTTTCAAAAAAAAAAAAGCTGTATATCATTGCAATCATTTAAAATATAAATTTTTAGATTTTTTAATGTAAATAGATAAATTATATACAAATTCCTTGAGGAAATGTAGCAAAACAATTCTAAGCAAGTCTTTCCACGTTCTCCCAATGGGTTTAGGCAAAAACAAAAAAAAAAATTCCTACGGAGGGTTATGAGAGATGAGTTGCTCCCACACTAGCCTTGCTATTAAAATAACTTCCTTAAGTTCCTATTTTAAAAAATTATTTAAATAATTTTTAATTTAATTTTATTAATATTACTTAATTAATTATTTTATTGTATTTATATTCAAATTATATATATATACACGATTAATTTAATAATTTAAATTAATTATAATTGTTGCTAACTATTCTAGTACTTATATATTTTCTTCAAATGTAAGGGTTTTTTTTAAAAAAAAATATTGATATCCTATATCAATATTCTATTCTAATAAGGATTATAATCCTTAAAAGAGAAAAAATTCTTGAACAAGAAGAAAGTTTGATAATAAAATTTATTATCTCCTAAACAATTCTCTCACTATATATACACTCATTACATATCATATGAGGAAGAGATCATTCATTCATACATTCTCATATTTTACATTATCGCACCATTCCATCATCACCTCATCATCCAACATTCTACGTCATTTTATTCTATTTATTATACTTTTCTTGCTTTATTATTATTTTTTCATACAATTACTGACTTAATTTTCAGAATGTTTATGAGAAAATTTCGCTCCTTTACCCGGTTTCTTCGTCGATGCAGGTTTCACAAGTAAAAAATCTAATTCGAAGTTATCAAATGACATCGTCTGTGGGAATCGAACACACAACCACGTGGAAAAATGTATTTTCAGTAGAATTTTGTAATATACTTCTTTTATTAGTATTCAATTAATATTGTATTTTCTATTTTTTAACATTTTAAAGACTTTTTATTTTTATTTTTTCGGGTTAATTTTTTATGAATTTGAAAAAAATAAAACAAATGGAGTGTACTAACTATTATTTAATTAATGAGTATAGTTAAAATTGATTGATAAATCATCAATTGATCAAACTATGAAATAATAAAATTGGATAAAATTTGAATAACAAATCAAATCATTTTTTAGAACTCATTAATACTCAACTTTAATATGGAAAAATTAAGAAAAAAAAGTAAATAAATTATTTTATTTGAGATATTGTGTGTATATATATATACATATGAGGAACATATTTATAATTCTGACAAAACGGTTCACTCAAGCAGACTGCGATCACCCTATAAATGATGAAATTACGAAAACATATAAAGTGAAGTTAACAAGCGAGAGAGAGCGCGTGGGAGTGCAATTAAATGAAAGCGAAGAAAAATAGAGGGACCCAAATTGGAACAGAGGAATTTAAGTGCCGGGATTTAAAGAAGCCGTACTGTTTTGAATTGAAGGTTCCAGCTACGTGCGGTAATTTTTGAATCATCCATTCATGTCATGCCACGTCACTCTCAATCACCCATTTTTGAAACTATTAGATTTTGATGAATCCGTTTGGTGGCCTATCGTTATTCTACGTTTCTTACTATCACTTCTCCCAATTTCTCCTCTTATTTAGAGGCTCTTCTTATCAATTTCAATACGCTGGTATAAGTTGGTAAAGATTTGAAATGTTGCTCATGAAGCATGAATTAGTTGGCAAAAGTTCTTTTTTTTTTTATGGAATTTTATGGTTAAAATTTTTGAATTTAAAATTTTAAAAAATTGTATAAATAATATCTTATTTTTTTAATTTTATTATTTAGATGTTTAAATTATTTTTTTATAATTAAGTGTTTGAACTGGTAAATATCATTTAAAATAATAAATTGACTTTTTGAAATAATTTTATGTGTTATTAAAGATAGTAAATTGATTTAAATACTCTCTTAGGTTGATTTAAATATTCTCTTTTTATGACATATTTTATTTTTGATTTTTAATTTTAAACACTTACTTTTTATGCCACTCATTATATTGAAGTTACTATAAATGTTATTAAACATTATTAAACTAAAATAAAATAAAAATGAACTATTACTAAAAACAAAATAATATTTAATTTTTCAAATTTAATTAAATCAATAAAAAATTAAAACTTAATTTAACTAAATTGAAATCAAAAAATAAAATTTCATTATTATAATCTAAAAATAATCTATAATGAGTGAAAATAATAATTTTATTTTGATTTAAATGAAATGAAAATAAATTAAAATTCTATGGTTTTTTCTAATAAAATAAAAATAAAAAATATTTATTTTCAAGTTTAGTTCAATAAATAACAAAATATTTTTTTATTCCTAGTAATTTCTAAAATAATAATTATCTTAAATAAAAATGAAATATAATATTAAAGGACTATTTAAATCAATTTAATATTTAAAATTTGTCACATAATCACTTTAACTTGTACGACTTGCTACATATACCATTTTAAAATTTTCTTACTAGTTTAGGCACTTAATTGTTAAAATAAAATAGTTCAAATATTTTTACACTCCTTATGTAATTTTTCTAAATTTTATAATACTAAATTAAATATTATTCGTGAAATTGTATTTGATTTTTTAATTAAAATAATTTTTTATTTTTTATTTTTTATCAAAAATATATAAAACGGTAAATAAATTATCAATCCTCTTAGATAAAATTGAAAGAAAAAAAAGAGAAAAATGAACTGACAGTCTTTTATTTGCATGTGGAAAGAGGAGAAAGTAAGAAAAATATTTTTTTTCTGTTTAACAATAATAATTTTCAAAGTTGAATTTATATTTTTATCCTTCCATCAAACCAATTTTGTTCTTATAAATTATTAAATAAAAGGATAAAAAAGTAATTAAATTCACTTTCTCCTTCTTTTCTCCAAAAGGAAGAGAGAGAATTTTGTGGGTCCGATGATATAAAATCACTTCATTTTTTTTCTCTCTCATTTCCCTTTATTTCCTCTTCCAAATAAGAAAAAACACTTATCCCATAAGTTGGGGGGAATTATATTTTTGCTTTGAAATTA
>CATIWM010641756.1:0-20747 GCA_949671775.1 Mallotus repandus
CAAATTGAAAGAAGTGGTTTGCTTACCTTATCGTCAAGGAGTTAGATTCGCATGTTAATGAACTACAAATAAATGACTTGGGATTAAATGTTATACTTTCTCAGCTACATCACTTGACCATAAGTCCAAGAGGTGGATATGGTACTCAGTCTTAAATTAATCGAAGCTCCAGTTTGAAGTCCTTGATCTTCTTCATAATACTCAGCAACAATTGAACTACTAACAAACATAAATATTTGTTCACTTATTGGCAGGACTAGAGCACATCAAGAGATAAGTCTTCTTTCTAAATTATTTATTTTTATTTTTAATCATTATTTATTCTTATAGAATAACTATAGTTTATCACACAAGCATGCTTACAATCTACACATAAATGTTATACATGATTTTTATAGTTCCATGCATAAAGTCTGAAAAATAAGCACCAAACCATATTGAAATATTTTTTTAACTATATCAAGGACTGACAATTAATTGAGATCGATCAAATGATCCCAAGACTCTTATTTTCTTTTGTTACAGTAAGAATAATACAAGCATGAATGCTCCTTTGAGCGCCTCGTTAGGCCTACCTCATTTAATTGGCAAAAGTCAGAGTAACCAATCACTTTGCGCCATATTTAGCATCAATGCTCAAACATCGACAATGCTCAGCCATTAACAATGGCACACCTATTACTTATTTGATAACAATCATGCCAAATGCTATGTACCAAGAGTACACTCATTACCGGGTAGTTGCTGGGAAAGACGGGTGTACTCTGAATCATCTGAGGTTAAAACCTGCCAATGCCAAACGTACTTGAATGATGATGCTCATACCCGGGGTAGATGCTTGGTAAGATGGGCATCTCTAAATCATTCGAGGTCAAAACCTACCACTGCCAAATACTCGGATGATATTACTCATTCTCGAGGTAGATGTTCAGTAAGATAGGCATAATCGGAGACGTCCGAGGTCAAAACCTGACACTGCTAACATGCTCGGATGATAATCTAAAATATATGCATACTAGAATCAATCCCGAGGCGCATGCGTATCATCACATGTGGCAACAAAGCTTAACACATTGTAAATTTTAAGATCAAATGCTTCACGATCTTTAGATCAGATTACTTAGATATTTCAGAATCTCAGAATTAGAACTTAATCACAACACACAGACATAAATATTCAAATGACATTTGGGGGACTCTTGATAACTGAGATAAAAGTGTAAATCCTCAAATAGGAAGGTAAATTAGTTTTTCCTAATTATGGAGATTATTCTATAAAGGAAGTCGATTTCTCTCCTAATCAAGGCAATCCTACAAGACTAAGGAATCCTAGTACAACTAAGGTTTAAGTAATACTCTCCCTATAGATACATCTCATTCCATCTCATATCATTCATGCCACTATCCTATCTTATTACATCATATTCCCATCACTTCATCATATTCTACATCAAGCCATCATAATCTCATTACCTTATTATACCCATAAACATCCATTCAACATTCATTCTATTTTATTCTACTCGCTTTATTATTTTTCCTCATATAAATATTGATTTAAGCTTCAGAGTGTTTATGGGGAAGACCCCACTCGTTCACCTAGCTCTTCTCATCAATGCAAGTTCCACAATAAGAGATTTAATTCAGAGTTATCACTAATGCTTACAAGTTATTAGCTAAGCAGAATTTGGATAACAATGCACTTTATTATTAACAGGGCAAGAGAAATCCCAGTAAGATAAGGGGTGTTTCCAATGAAATTGAAAAGGTTTAGATAAAAAAAGAAGTAAATCCTCAAGCCTCTAAAAAGGGTCTTGGATACCATTCTCCAACTCTTTTATTTTTAAAGATTCATAAAAGTGCTTCTAACTACATCACAGTTGAGGACGAAGAAAATAAGTCTATTGAAGCCAATACTTCAATGTTTGATCAATTTAGAACTCCTACAATCATGTTTCAGTGTTTGATCACATTGGAACACAAATAGATGACAATTCAAAAGTTAAACAAGTTTCTATTAAAGATAGACTTAGAGTCTTGAAGAGCAAAAAGTTCAAGAAAGCTAAAAAGAAATTTTCTTTGCCAGTTATACATAAGAAGATTGAAAGCAAAGTGTCATCACATATGATCCGTCGAAGCAAATGGGTTATTACAACTGGTGAAGTACTCAAAGCAAAGTAACAAATAGTGGTGATCACTAACTCATTCCGTTGTTAAGAGGAAAAAGAAGAAGTTGATATAATGCCATCATATTATGTCACCATAAGTAATGATGACCAAGAACAGTTAACCATTAAGGAAGATACAAAAGAAGCTCCAACAAAATTCAAAGAAGGAAACAAAGTTACAGTGGATGAACTAAAGAAGATTACCTTGGGGACTATTGAAAATCCTCGACCAATCTTCCTAAGTATGAATTTGTCTCAAGAAGAAGAGTATGCGTACAAGTAACTCATGGTCGAATGCAAGGATGTCTTTGCATGGTCATACAAAGAGATGCTTGACTTAGATCCAAAGGTGGAAACTGATTATTTGGCAATTAAAAAAGGGTTAAAACCAATCAAGAAACCTTAAAGACACTTTCAACCTGAGTTAATTCCTCAAATTGAATATGAAGTTACCAAACTTATTAATGCTGGCTTCATTTAAAAAGTCAAGTATCCAAAATGGATTTTAAACATTATGATGTGAACTAGGTTTTGTCTAACAAACAAAACTCATAACAATCTATTAATACCTAAACCTTAGATCATTCAAGAAACAAATTGGTGGATGTTAATACCCAAAATTTGATGGTCCCCCAAAAATTCGATGATGAGTGATTCCTGTCACTTAGACGGGGGAAAATTCCTTCGGAAGTTTTCTTGAGCGTGCTTAGATCAAGAAGAAGAAACCCTAAAGATACGAAAAAGCAAGCAGAAACCTAAGATATACCAAAAAGAAACCAAAATCCTAAAGAGAGCCAACTTGGGCCTGAAAAAGACCAAGCAGTAGGAAAAGCCCATGTGAATAGGTCCACCCACGAGCTTGGGTTGATGACCCATGAGTATGGGTCATTCAACCCAGTTCGTGGGTTAAAATGACCAAATTGCCCCTGCGTGGGTTATGACCCAAGAGCATGGGTCACATGACCCAAGCTTGTGGATCAGCTCAGCCCACATATAAAAAATGATTTTTTTCCTCTTTTGAAGAGGAAGAAGGCACATTTCTTGAGGCAAATGATTCTAAAGAGAGAAACCTAATGTTCCATCACTCTTTCTCATTTCTCCTCACTCCTAAAGCACTTGAAGTACCCATTGAACCTAAACACTCAATCTAAAATCACTTTCTCTCACTAGGTTTAGACAATCTAAACCAACCGAGCCACTTCCTAGTCAAAGCACGTATCAAGGGTAATCACCCGGTCCCTCTGAGGATCTCTCAATCATTTTCTAATTAAAAACATCATTTTTATCTTCTTCTTCATCTTATTTCTATCATTTTAAGTATTTTTCATCATTTTTGCATTTTTATTCATTTTATTATAAATATTTATTATTGTGATAAAGTTGTAATTTTTGTGATTATTTGAAGTTTGTGAATAAGATATGTAGGAGGAAAAGGAAGTTCAAGTTAAATCCGGGAGTGTTTGCATTCATTTTGCATTTTTCCACCATTTTTGCATTTTTTCTCTATTTATGTAAAAATGGGTATTTTAATATAAAGTTAGCATTATTATTATTAGTTTTGCATCATTTTACTATATTTTTATTTCTGCAGTATTTTTATTTATTTTTATTATTTTTCTGCATTTTTTCTTATTTTTATTGTATTTTTATCAATTTTTGTAGTATTCATGCTTTTATGGTAAAAATTGTCTTTTTAATCATAAAATCTCCATTTTTATGGCGAAAATGCTATCTTTACCATTTTAATATTTTTATTTATGTATTTTTGATTTATTTGCATATTTATTTCTATATTTTATTATTTCTTGGTATTTTTGCAATTTTAATTGCATTTTTACGTTTAATAGTAAAGTTGGCCCTTTTATCATAAAGTTCACATTTTTATGGTAAAAATGACACCTTAATTATTTATATTACTTTATTGTTGCCATGTTTATTTATTTATTTCAGCACTCTAATTATTTTTATTGCCTTTTTTCTATTTTGTTGCATTTATGCTTTTTGTAGTGAAATTTGATGTTTTATCATAAAGTTCATATTTTTATGGTAAAAATATCAATTTTATTGCTTGATATATTTATTTCCACCATATTTATTTATTTATGTTTTTATTTCTGCATTTATATTATTTTTAGTGCTTTTTGTAATTTTTATTACATTTATGCTTTTTATGGTAAATTTGGTATTTTTATCATAAAGTTCACATTTTTATGGTAAAAATATAATTTTTATCATTTTAATATTTTTATTTCTGTCATTTTCATTTATTTGAATATTCATTTCTGCATTTTTATGATTTTTATTGTATTTTTGCTATTTTATCACATTTATACTTTTTATGGTAAATTTGGTATTTTTATCATAAAGTTCATGTTTTTATGATAAAAATATAATCTTTATCATTTTAGTTTATTCATTTCTGTATTGATATTTATTTATATTAATATTGCTATATTTTTATTATTTTTATTGCATTTTTATGATTTTTATTGCTTTTATGCTTTTTAGGGGCAAAGTTGTCATTTTATCATAAAGTAGATATTTTATGGTGAAAATGACATTCTTGCAACTTTAATATTTTTAATTTTGCATTTTATTATTTTTAATTATATCAATTGCATTTTTATTATTTTGTTGATTTCCTTGATAAATTTATTATTCTTATCATAAAGTTTCCTTCTTTATGATGAAAATAATATTATTGTCATTTTTATTGTTTTCCTTGATAAATTTATTATTTTCATCATAAAGGTAATATTTTTATAGTGAGAATAATATTTTTATCATTTTTATCATCTTTTTGTACCTTCCTACTTTATCCCTTTATGTATTTGCATCATAAAAATCTTATTTTTGATAATAAAAATGATGACTTCACACCAAAGTACCTAACTTTTTAAATCTTGCATCATGCATATATTAACATTCTTATTTGCTTATATTTTTAATTATTCCCTCATTTATTATCCCAATTATGAATGAATGGAATATATTAGATTGTCTTATATGTGATGTGTGCTTACATGTGTATGAGGATTCACCTTTGTTTTGCAGGATTATTAGAATAGGTTTATTTTATTTCCTTTTCTCTATTTTAATGTAATTAATAGAATAGGTATTTTCAACGCAATGTAATCCTTAATCTCAATTCCCTTTTTATTTTTATTTTGAATGTATTTATTAGAATAGGCTCTATTTTCGAGTTGTAATCCTTAATTCCTTTTTCCATTTTTTATTTTGCTTACTTGCTTATTTATTTTAATTATTCCTTGCATGCTTGTGTGCTACATGCTAACTTGTTTACATGTTTATTTGCTTAATTGATTTCTTATCTATCATGTGGCGAATGCTCGTCAATTCAACTATCCTTTATTTCAATTTAAACTAACTAATGCTTGAGTGTAGTAAAATGCATCATAAAACCAAAATTAGTGAAAATCTAGCGACGGATGAAAATCCATCACAAATTCCATCTATAAAAGGTTTAGCAACAGATTTTTCTATGGATTTTCCTATTTTAGCAACAGAAAAATCTGTCGCTAAAATGCCTGCTTCTTGTAGTGTAGGGTGAAGTAGTAAATAAATGAGCAACATGTATAATAAGAAACACGATAAGTAACTCCTACCCCATGAACCCGGATTCTCTGGTTATGGAAGTGAGTTTTTCACTTCTTCTTGATTCAAGTCGGGTGGCGACTCCAATCTATAATGCTTAATTAGGCAGACCCTCCTATAACAATAACAAATGAAAATTTAGTAGATAGTCACCATTAGACTGTGTGCCCCGATGTTATAAATGCAAATCGATCCTCGGGATCTCCCCTGACCGATCACACACTCCTTTTTTTTTATTAATTTTCAGAGTAATTAGCTTTTATGGGTAGCCATATGAACTGTAGCTTGAGGTGCAACGAATCACCCTAGAGATGAAGTTATCACAAATGGTTGAATTTTATCTAGTTAATTTTTGAAGATAAAGTGAATGAGAACAATAATCATAAAGTTGATTATAAAGTGTTATAAATTTTGGTTTTATGTATGTGTTTTTTGGAATAGAATTTGGGAAATAAGATATTTTTTTAATAGTTATGTATTTTTATTATAAAGGGGAGCTGCTCGTTTAAAAGTGTTGTTAAGTTATTTATGCTTACAATTATAGTTAGCTAAATATTTATAAATAATAAAAATTAGTTCAAAAGTGATACTCGTTCACATTTGTGCTTAAGTTAGGTGGGTCGGGATCATACCCGTCTAATAAGATTGCAGGTGAGAAGGGGTGTCACAAAAATTATATAAATCCTATTTTATAAATGCCACATACTCAAATCCTCAAGTACTGTTGACCATGTAATCAATGATTTGACTTGTCATTATATTAGCAACATACATTGATCTTATCTACATCGACACAAATTAGATAAATGTTTATTTATTTATATAAAATTTTAATAGAATTACTTAATTTATTATTATAACGTAACAAAATGATAAATTCATTTCTTAAATTTTAATCTACTCTAAATCTTTTCTTGTCATCTTAAAACAATTTAAATAATTAATAAAATACTTAAATTTATAAGCTACATGAAAATAATTCAAACTAACTGAACTGAGCCAACTCGTCTTCTTTAGGTTTCTCTTGATTCTTCATCTTCTCCTGGTTATCCCTTTCATTTTTCCCTTCCTACAGGGACCAATTTTTTGCCATTTGGCCAAATATTGGTCCTTTCTTTTGGTTTTAAATCTCTTTTAGGTTCTTTTCTTCAAATAATTAGGGTTTTATCCCTCTTTTGCTATCTTATGATGAACTTGGCCTCTCTTCATGGGAGCTTTATGGGTTAGCAAGGAAGATTTCTTCTCTGGGCATACATGTATGAAGAAGAAGACATCCTTTTTGCTGAGGAATTTTCTTGATTTTGGTATACCTTTTGTTCAATAATTTCTCTACAAGTCAAATGGTAACTACACCCATTATTTCACTAGGGTTATTGGAGCAACTTTTTGGTGTTTCATCCAGATTTAATGGTTCTCCACATGAAGTTTTGGCTTATTCTTTTGTCAGAACATAAGTCTCCTTGAAGTGGCACCATTGTGTCGGTGTGATTGTAGCTTCTTCCTTGTATCTTGCCTATTTCTAATTAATAACATATTATGTTACTGTTAAAAAAAAGAAAATAATTCAAACTTTGAAAAAAAATAGGTATTGTATTACCTATGCTCCAACAGACTTTGTGACTTGACGATGACTTCTGAGAAATTGTACCTCTCATAATGCAGCCAACCTACGATTAAACTCAGCAATAAATTCTTTTACAACATCCTTTCAAATTAGTTTGTTATGATTCACCTGCGAAGTAGCAAAACATATATTTATAGTTCTCTCTTTCTAAGTCTTTTGTAGAATGAAAACCCTCCTTAAAAAAAGCCCATCTTCTCATCAAGATTGTGCCATTTTTATAATGCCTTATATCATCATTTCGCACACTAAATCCCATAGGACTTGAATAAGTGTAGTAAAATTTCTAAATATCTGCAATTGAATCTAATCAATGCTCATTAAATCCTTTGTACGTCACTCCTCAATTCTTTTAGAAATTCTTATTGATAAAAAGACCAGTCATACTTGTTATTATTTTTTTCACATAGTTGATTTGATGATCTGTCAAAATCATTAGACAAACAAGTAACATCAACTCTTCATTACTTAGATGAATTTGTGGAGAACGTAGTGAATCTCACAGTTATCAAATTGATCATTGTATCCTTCATTATCTTAATCCAAATCATCACTTATATTTATAACATTCTCTTTTTTAAAAATGTTATCTCACTGCGACATAATAAATATGATATATAATAGACATATGTTAGACCATAAAATGATATAGTCCGACCATAAAATATCAAGTAAAACCAGAGAATATATATATCAATAAATTTCTTACAGCAGTTGACCACAAAAATAATATATATGTCATATAAAATTATGGCTGACATTTTTCATTCTCAAAACGAAATAAGTAATAAAACTATATATGGTTAACTATAAAATGATGCATGTCAACCATATAATGGTATAAGTTGACCACAAACAATCAAGTAAAAAAATTTAGTTGACCATATTATATTAAAAGATAAAATCGCATTCCCAAAGCAATAATAAAACTCAATTGTAAATTTATAAACATTTAGAAACTTACCTCAATTATAAATTCGATGGTGGTTGAGTTTTAATGATTGAAAGTAATAATTGAATTTGAGAAGGTAATGGAATTGTTGACTCTGAACAATGATTGAATATGAGGGATAGGAAGTGATTGAAAGTGACTCTGAGCAAGAATACAGTTTTTATTTGATAAATTTACATATATTTTTTTAAAATTTTGGAAAATGTTAAAAAATTTCTCGTGTGCCTTTTTTTTTTAATTGTAAAGAGAGTGAACGTTTTTTTAAACTCTAATGATGTTTATTTATTAGAAAAAGTTACAATCATCCCTCTGAAATTTAGTCAAACCTACTAATCCGTTCTTATATTTTTAAAAGTCAACTAAAAACTACTAACATTTGATTTTATTAACTATTTCCCTATTTTGCTAACTAAATACACTTATATTTGATATTTTTATGCTAAAATTGATTAGCAGAAGGAAAAATAGTTAATAAAATCAAACTATAGGGGTATTTAGTTGACTTTTAAAAATATAGGATGAACTAGTGAATTCGAGCAAATCTCGTACGGATGATTATAATATTTTCTATTTGTTATACGTATTTATCCGCCAAAAGTAACGTTCTTTTTTGATTTTTTCTAAAATTTTTAACTGTGCCTTTAAGGTGTTGCATAATTTTCCTTATTAACATTAAAAAAATTGTAATTACATTGCAAAAATCATTAAAATTGGTGTATTTATAATTTTATGGTCTAATTACCTAAAAAAATTATGAACTTTTATACTTTTATCAATTTTAGTACATTTCTATAATTTTTTTTTTTAAAAATTATCATACTATTAGTTTTTTAACAAAAATACTTTTCAGTTTTAACAAATAAAATTAGGCCTAATTACCTCAAAAAAATTGTGAACTTTTAAAAAACTAATTGTTGGACACAGTTTTTAAAAACTTAAAAAGAAAGTGTTTTAGGTAATTAGGCCTAATTTTACTTCTTGTAAGTTTGACACAATTCATCGGGCGATTATGATACTAGTGAAATTGAAAGTTGAAACACTAAGAAAATTAAAATTCCTAGAAAACGAGGGCTGCGCTCCCTCAAAAATTTGAATAATGGAAAAAACGTTCAGTCTGCTTCAAACGGTGGCTACTGCTGGAGTATTCTCTGCTGTTTCCTTCTGGTCTTTCTCAATTCTCTCTTCTGTCTCTCAGTTTCTCTTTTAATCAATAATCGGCTGTTCTGTGACACTGTTTTGTTTGTTTATTTGTTAGGTATGGTTTTATGTTTGGAAGAGAATCAGCTCGCAAAGAATTAGGCGACCTAATTGAAGATCTTCGACGTGGAAATTCCAATTCTAATTCTTCTCCTCCTCCACATTCCTAATTGGGTACTTAATTCCCTTATTTTTTACTATTACTGATTCTTTTCCTCATTAATTGCTTTTAGAGAATGCACCTCAAAACAGTGGTATCGGAATGAATTAACGAACTTAGCTCCACTATTATGTTTGAAATGTTTACAAAATATTGCAAAATTTTAATTCTATTGAATTGTATCTAGTCAATTTTCATGTTTTGAAACGATGTATTTGCTAGAATTTTATTTATTTCAACTTAGAAAAAGAAGAAGGCATCTGAAAAGAAGTTTGAAAGAAATTAAATTATGCTGTATGTGATATGATTTTACAAGAATTCAATTGACATGATTTATTTCTTAGAAATTTAAAGAAAACATCATTCGGGTAGATAAAAGCTAAGAATGAGGAACTGGATTTGTTTTCTGAACAACTTTAGGTTTTTAAACTGAAAAAAGAAAAATTCTCGAGAAGTACAAATCAATTTAGCAAATAGAGTAGTTGAGTTATGCCATCTAGTGTTGGACTTTTAATCTTTTATGCGTTAGGTAGGTACTGCTGTTTATATACTGTAATTTAAATGAATGATGCTCATGCTCTTAGATGGGAGTTAGTTCTCTTGCCATGCTTTCTCTGTGGATATGGGTTCTCGTGAATTAACAAATATAACGTGAGGATGTCTTCATAAGATTCCTCTTTGTTTAAGAATGCTGTTTCACTTTCTTGTCCTGCACAAGTTTTTGCTTCCAGCAAGTTCTTTAGGAAGCTTGAAAATACATTTTATCAAGTCTTCCCTATAGTAGAATGGTGATTGCATCTCATGGTTTTGCACATATATGCGAAGGCTGCTAATAAAGGTGGTTACTTACTAAGGATTTATTGATGAGATATTTCATATTTCTCTGCCTTTGTGAGTGTTTGTTACTTTACATGCCATGCCTGCAGACAAGAAATCTCTGTATTTTACATGTGATCCCATAGTTTTTACCCGTCATTTACTGTTATTTCTTTCTTCCATCAACTAGAAACAATTGAGTTGCTTGCACTGCAGAAATTTTCTAATTGTTATTTTTCCAGTTCCTGATTTAGTAGATTTTAGAACAGTGATATTTCTAATTAAGAGAATATAAAGCTCACAATCTTTCCCTTCATAATTTTTGGTTCACATTAGTTGTTTGTTCCCCATGAATGAGGTTTAGGGTGGAAATGAAATTTATCCATCCAAAAGATACTTTGTTCTCTTTATGGATTCTCATTATTTACTTGCTTATTCAGGTGTTTTTGTTCAAGAATGATAGCATCAAGTGGGCAGTAGCAAAAAGAGGAAGATCATCCTTATGACACTGACTGATTCACAAGAAGGATCCTAAAATTACTCAGACTCTGCGTTTGGCTTAAGAGGTGCTCATTTTGCCATCTGTAGCAGTATATTTTCAACATTTTCTTACATTATTATTGTTTGAGGAATGTGCTCTTCTATGTTGACAATGAATAAACTGATATGTTGACTATAAATTTATGGACAATTAGATGCTTCTCCTTCTACATGTGTAATTGCTTGAAGTTTATATATGAACATGAGTAAATTTTGTTAATAAATGTTACAAAAAATTTATCTACTCTTTTTTTTTTTTCAATTTTTCTCGACATAGTATGGATGTCAATTGCAGATGCCTTCATCAAAGATATTGCTACTTGATTGTACTTCTTGAGTTTATGATACCTTTTTTCTTAGCAATTTATTCTTCATTCTTTTGGCCTTTTCACCTAGATACACATGATAAATGGATGAATATTTAATGGGTTTTTTCCATTCAAACTTGTTAGGCAAGAGATTGGGATGCTTAGCGTCATGTGTTGGAAGGTTTATCGATTGCGTCAACTAGTGAGTTAGACTCTTCTTTTAAGGAACTTTTATCAATTTAGAAAAGAGTTTGAGATCCTTAGAATCACTATTGATGCAGTTGATATGCCTCCCAATAGGTGAGGTCCATGTTCTAATTTTCAGTCAAGGTCATTTTGGAAAAGGATCAATTAGAAGTGAGGCTCTTTTTTCTTAGGATTTTTTTTAAGGGAGTTTAGATGAGTGTTCTATATTTGAGTGCAATGTTTTTAGCAATTTTATACTTCTGTTTATTTATATATGAAGGTTATTATTCTTGGGAATATTTGTTTTGTGGCTGAGAAAAAGTTATTTTCGCATTAGAAGCTTGGTTTCTGTGGTTTTAAATAATCGTATTGCCTGTTTTATCATGGATTTTGGTGGTGCCAATAAAAGACATAGGCTATACGGAATGGGGATTGGAGATTAGCTAGGGATTCGGCAAGGCATTGGGTGTATTGCTTGGAAAGGAGTGATATGGCTATTGCATGGCAAACAGAATGAATAAAGAAGAAGAAAAAGAAGAGCCTTACTCTCTCTCTCTCTCTCTCTCTCTCTCTCTCTTTCTCTGTGTGTGTGTGTTTTTTTTTGGTTTCCTGTCGCTAATTGATCTTTAAAGGAAAAAAAAAAAAAGAAGTGGCGTGAAAATGGGAAAGTGGTTGATAAATGTTTGTTTTTTTTTTTCCTTTTAGAGATCTCATGACCCACCAATCCATGCTTCTTTCAAATTTCTTTCTTTTTTTTAATTTTTTGTTTTATTTTTTTTTCACAAAATATTAAAAATTAAAACTAAAATTTTTTTATTTCAAATAATTATTAGATATTAGAAATATTTTTTGTTTCCTATTTAATTATATATATTTAATTTCATTATGTGTTTAAATTTACATAGTATAAGTTAATTTTTATTTAAAGTTTAATAATAAATTTTGTTTAATTATGACGAATTTTATTAAATTTTAACAATTTAAAATATTCATAAAAACCTTTATTTAATAATGAATCTCATTTAGTTATTTGTTTCAAAATTTTTATACACTAGCATAGCTAATTATAAGAAAAATAATATTTTAATATAATTTGATTTTTTAAGTGTTTCATAACTTAGCATTGAATTCTGAAACAAATTTATTGTTTATCATTGATTTGAATCATTTTGCTAATTTTTTTTTCAAAATTCATGATAGCAGCGGCTGTTACAGTCCTATTCATTCCGATACTATTGCATCTATATAGATACTGAAACGATTCACGATGCCATTATTTAAAACCTTGTTGGTTTCTACCTGACTCTTTTTCAACAATTGCCTTGTTTGTGTTGATATCCATCAATCTGTTGATATACCAAAATGATTCACGATTCCATTATGTAACTTGGGTTAGATACTTGCAGATGTATATATTTCTAAAATGTAATAACAAATTGAAGCATTTTTTTTTTTGTATGACTGGGATGTTGGTTGTGATATCAATAGATTGTTTACTGGTTGTTTCCCAATTGATATTGGAATAATGTGGACTGTTAACGTGTGAAGGATTAAAAACCATTGCAATATACATCTTACAAAATTACTAACCCAGTTCATACACATCTGTCTAGAGAACTTACTCTTAATAGTGGTCATTACCTTTGACTCCTGAGTTTGGAATCTGGTATTCCCCATATTATTGGTGATTTCTTTTCCATGAGGAAGTTGTTCTATATGGCTATACATTGATTATCATGCAGGGTTCTTGACACTTGAATAATTCTGTCCTTGTGTTTTAAGTGGCATTGGAAAACAGTAAACTTTTGTCGAATATGGAGTAAGCATGAGTTTTAGAAATGAGGCTGCATATTTAAATTTCAGTGCTAGTTATTAAATATGATCACTGAGTATCGTAGTAACAAAAATCTCTATCTGATTCTTATGTTTGTTTGGTTTATGTAATTGTGGAGAGAAACATATAGGTTGGTGTGATAGTTATAATGTGAACTTTGGATCTAATTTCCCATGTTCCTTGAACAGGAGCTGAAAAAAGGAAAACAATAGAATTGTCCTTAATTTGTGGTAGAGAAAATTAGATTTAACCATAGAAACATACGTTTGTTCTTATTTTCAAGTTTCAAGGATTCAGGGTATGGTATTTTCATGCCAAAAATAATGATGTATATGTATGATAAATTTTTTTTTGCTCTAGTTGTTTTGCCCCTGGGCCTATCAAGCTGTATGCAAATATAAATTGACATGTACATGTTCACAAAAGAGCAGCTTCCTTAGTCCTTTTCGCATTCTTGTCTTTGATAAAGCCAACATAAAGGTTTGTTCCTTGGGTATCACACTCTGGTAGTCTTTTATTTTGACCTCTTTCTGACATGCTTTTAACAAACTCCACTAGGTGCCGCCAATTATCCCCTTCAAACAGCCTTTTATTCATTCTTAAATATGTAAATGCTGTCAATCCATTGCCAGATTCAGATCTGCTTGTTGCCAAAACTTGTGCATATGCACTTGCATCATACCTCTCCAATGCATTTTCTCCAGCCAGTTCAACTCCAGCAAACCTTGTGACCAACTGGATTTGCTGTACTAATCCTTCTGGTGAGCAATTTGCATTTTCAGGTTGTTCTCCATCTCGCATTTCCATGCAGGTGAAATTGAATACAACTCCATGTTTACTAAACATTCGTGCTACTGGTAGGTAGCCATCATGGTGTCTAGTATTGTAGTATCCTGCTGTGAGTTCTGCTGCATGAGATCTTGTTCTGTAATGCCAATGAATTCCAGCTACTTTTCCAGATAGCTTTGCTCCAGTTCCTTGAAAAATTCCTTTTGCAGCTGCTTGGATTCTGTCACCATGTTCTAGAAGTTTGCCCGAGTACCATTCTAAGAAGAAATGTCCATATTCGGTTTTCCATGTTCCATCTCTCCGGAAAAATCCAGTTTCTTCAGGAAATTGCTTATACTGGCCGGCATCATGGGGCCCACCTCTCCCCCAGTCTTTATTTCCAATTTCTTCAGCTGATGCTTCTAGTGATGCTTTCATGTACTGTTGAAGACAGATGTTTGTTTAGGAATTAGTTCTTCCAAACTAAGTAAATTTATCATTTTGGTTTCATTTCTTAAAATGAATCTGCTTGACCACTTGTTTAAGATACATCAATCAAGACAATTGAATGACAGAACCTCCAATTTATAAATCATTCAATTCAGATTGGTGGATCACCACACTAGGAAGTATGGCATTTAAGAATGCAACTTTCAAAATTTACCTTGTCATAGCATTGAAATTCTCCAATTCCAGGAAACTTCCATATTCCATTGCTTTCTGGGTAAGATGGATATCTCAGCTCTCCACAAGGACCCATACCTACTTGAATTTCCTGCAGTAGAAATCGTATCAACTTCTTAAGCCCTGGGAAATAACTTTGCCATTGTTATTAGATAAAGGAGCTTTAGTGTTTTTTTTTTCTTCATGTTGTTCTGTGTACTGTTTGTTGCTCTGTTGGTATAGGATAAAATTTATTATCCGCCACATTGCAATACCTCTGCTTTGCTGATGGATTTTTTGTTTCTTAGGAAAAGGTTGATGGGTAATCAATTGGATTTAAGTCATAATGTGTTTCCAATGTAAACCAACATTCTGTTAGGCAATACCCAGTATGCAGCATGCAGTGGAGAGTTGCATTTTTTTCGTCCCACATGTGCTGCGGGCATGCCCCATCTTCACATCTTTTTGTGCTCATCCTGTCTCTATAATCTTTATGTTATGTGTTTTTCCCATAAACTTTTTTAGTTTATCAACTATTTTGGCAACTTGGTTAAACACCTGTGGGAACTGGAGGAAGGGCAGAGCAAGGCTAATGATAAAAGGAAAGGCAAAGCAAGGATAAGATAAAAGGCATAGCTAGCAAATTATAATCTTTTAAAAGGAGACAGTATTTGACGATATTACCAAGTTGTAATTTGTAGTCCTATCATAGTTGAAGGATCGGGTCCAGTTATGGATAGCTTCTGATCAGTAGAATTAGGGAAACTAGGAGCAGATTTTTTAAAAAAAATGAAAAAGAAATAAACAGTGTAATTTCAGAAAATTGGTTTTTGGTTTTTTAAACTTTTATTTTCTACAGAAGATGAACTGAATTCTCTATGTAAACTATTGAATCTGAGTTCCTAAAGTCTTTTTTTTCCCTTCAATTGCATGCTGGGCTTATTGCTGTTCTAGAGAAGAGTATAATTTATTTTCTTCAGCTTTTGTTCCCAGGGCATTTATTTCTAAAGACTGCACAAACAAAAAAAAAAAACTTGCTTTTTATCTGTCTTTTTTACTTTTTCTTATCCCCATATAATTCAAACTCTCTTCATACTTGTTGAGATCTATCTCCTTACTGCCATATGCTCTCATGTAGTTTGATTTGGAGTATTTCTTCTGTTTTTTTGCCTTCCTATTAAATTGAATTATTTGGTGCGTGTGGTTGATATATGTGCTTGGTGGTTGATATTTGTGCTTGATGTATCAATGAAACACCCACTATTTGTTTTTTTAGATTTTGTTTTCCTACTTTGTCTCCGTCTGCTTTTGTATGTTTCTGTTTGAAGGCTTTCTTTATCTCTTTTCTTTCTGGTGATGCACCTTTTTCAGCTGTCGTTTTATCAATTAAAACAGCGTGGTTTTTTTTCTGATGTGTTTTCATGAATAGGTTGGTGAAACAGATTTTTGCCCCCCTAAACTAGATAAAAAACACTGGTTTCATCTAATTTTTGGTTTCTTTTTGTGATGTGATTTGGTGAATTTTGTGTCTACTTTTCATACATCGTATTTTTCATGAATCCCGTCCTCACTTCAAAGGAACTTCAAAAGGCTTGGAGCTTAGAGGCTTACCGCAATTACATCTCCTAGGAAATCTCTGAATCTGTTGCGGAAGCTCCTCATGAAATCAGTGTAGACTTGTATGGGAGTTCTTCCTCGTAGCACAGGTAACGTGTCACAACCCAAGGAGATGTACTCTGGGTTTCTTCTACCTGACCTGTCTGTGTAGACAAGATCAGGATTTTTGCTGATCTCTTCAAGCGCCCATGGAGGAAGAGGGATGCTAAAATCAAAAGAAAAAATAGATTACTAGCTGCTCAACCATTTTTAAGAACACAGAGTCGTCGGCTGACACAATGCAAAAAGAAATCCATGATAGACATTGGGAAGAAACCTAGAACCGAAGAAGAAAATAACTTTGAGAGACTAAGACTATAGTTTAGCTCATAATTGGGATGCAAAAATATAACTAGGTGAACACTTGTTTCTTAATCTTGAAGGGGAAGTGGAGGCTGGAACTAAAAAATGTAGTAGGTGTAAACTCTCAATTGAAATCATTTGTTAAACAGTAAAACATAGATCCTGAATTACCTGCATGAATCTCCAACATTTCCTCCACATTGATGGAAGGACATAACAACTTGAAGCTTCAGACCGTGTTTTTGCACCATCTGCACAAGCTCAGCATACCCTTCCCAGTTGTATTTTAGAGGTCCATCTTTTTCCACCAACCCCCACCAAGCATCAACCATCACTCCTTCCACTCCCGCACTCTTCAAGGCCATCAAGCTAGCATTCATTGCTCTTGGCTTATTCAAATTTCCTCCATGTGTTATCGTTTCAAGTGGCAACATCACAAACACTGGCACCTTAGCTTTATTGCTACTTTGCCAACCAGATATTGCATGAAGCTTCTCCCACTTCTCATATTTCCTGCTTTCCATCATGAAGATGTTATCTTGCGAGAGCTGTGCCTCTTGTATTGGGTTCTTTGCTCTAAGACGGCATGATGGCTTGTTTTGTGCAAAGCAAATTGTCCCAGAGATATCATCTGGAGTTTTGAGGCTTTTGTCCTTGAGATTGATAAAAGAAGTTGAAGAACGTAACGTTAAAGTCATCTTTCTATTTGGTGTTATGAGAACTGAAGGAGAGAAATAATGTAGGAATGAATGAAGGGATGTAGGAATGAATGAAGGGTGGATCTGTTCATTTATAAAAGAAAATTGTGATTCAGGGTTTGAAAGAGACAGCATTGGTGGGCATCAGTTCAAAAGAGAAAAAGTGCAAAAAATAAAAAATTGTCAGCTCACCTTTTCAAAGTCTTTTAAATACGTTGTAACACCTTTTCCACATTTACTAAAGCCAAAAAAAAAAGTTTTAAATATTTATTGGTCATCCATTTAATATATCATTTTCCTCCCTTATTGTGGGATGTTGACTCAATGATATATATTTGACATCTTGCAGTTCTGAATACATTCATTGTGTGATTTTCCCCACCCTCAGGCTGTCATATTAACCTTGTTCTTATAGTCTGACATGCTTTCGCGATAAAATATAGAAATATCTCAAATGATGCTCTCACTTTGATATTTTGAGATTACTGCTGTGTCAGCATTTATAGTTGAAGGTTTCAATTGGTTCCTTTTATTTCCATGAGCCATGAGGCTGTTTTAAATAGCTGTAACTTACAAAAATTTACCTACAAATAATAAACATGTTTCTCGTGATATTGGATTAATTGCACCTTTTTTTCTTTTCTAAATTGTAGTATTACAGTATGACTACTAGCGTGTCAAATTTCTTTAGGTCATTAAATTTAATATCTAGGTTGATTCTGTAGATTAGTTATGCTAGCATTATCACTGTTGTTGTTGGTGTCACCGCTATTATCATTATCATTATCATTTTGTTTCAGAAGGCATGTAAGAATAGTATTAGCCACTGCTATTGATTTAATATTTTGTTTTGTGTAATTTGGTTGTCAGCAAAGAAATTCTCTTAGAATGATAAATAATGGGTGATTTTGTCTCATCATATTTTGGGCGAAGGAAAATCCCTTAAAATGTTGGCTTCTCTTTTTTTTTTTTTTCAATTTATGTGGCTAGTAAATTCTTGAGAAATTTTCAAATATTTCTTGGTTTTGGTAGGCTTTGGATAAGAAGTCTGGGTATTCCATTTGATGGGAAAAAGCTTGTGGCTGCAATAAAGTCCCTAATTTCATTATTTTTGGAGTCTTGCTTTTATATGCTCTTGACTAAGTTGAGCTGATCCACTTATTTGCTCTATGGTGTTTTCCAACATTCACTTACTGGGCTCCATTATAATTCACATTTTCATGCAATCAAATCTAACTTTTGTTTTGTGTTTGTCAAATTCATATTACATAGGTTTTTGCAATTTCTTATGCTTTGATTGTCATGTGAGATGTGAAATGCAGTTAAATATGGCTATTTTTTTGTATGCTTGAAGAAATTGAACTGGTAAAGTTATATGAGAATGCATTATGGATCTGATATCTTTAATCTTCTCTTTTTCATTTTTCCCTCTCTTGTATCTTGAGTATTTGATGATGTTGGCCAAAATGATCTTTTTGATGTGGGCATTACACATGCACATGGGTCTTATTTTCATATTGCTTTCTGATACACTTTTTGTGTATTGGCTTTATGAATGATTATAAATTTATAGTAATTTTGATTCTTTTTTTTTTTGTCTTCATTTTCCATATCGACTTTAAATAGTATGCTTGGTATAAATGAGTTTCACAAAATTTTATGGAATTCATTTGTAAGTCCAAGTGAGTGTGTTTGGTTGAAAATTTTTTGGAATTAATTTCCATTTTCAACTTTTTAATTTTGTGGATTTCTAAATGATTTCATTTCATCAAATATTGATTTGAACCAAATGCACTTAATAAGAATTCATTTGCAAATATATTCTATTTAAAATTTATTTGGAAATTTAATGAATTCATTAGTGAAATTGAACCAAACAAGAGGTGTAAAAAAATGATGATGCTAAAGATTTAGTGTTGGTGGGTTTTGTTGCTTGGGTGAAGAGGAAGTATACAGGTTTCATTGAGAGCTTAGCAAGTGGATGCTTATTGATCAGAAAGATAATCACGAATCTCCTGCCTCTTGATATTGATACTTTGGTATTTATTGAAATGAAGTCTTTAGAACCTAGTTGTTAGCTGACAGACTTAACCTATTATTACAATTTTTGTGGTTGTGAGACCTTATCTCTTCGACTCTCTCTCTCTCTCTCTCTCTCACATGCACACACACATGCACACGCACATTCACACACGTGTGCACATTCAAATGCATATGAAAATACATGTAAGATTTGATGAGAAGACTGAAGAAGAAAAGGTGGAAAAAAAATTAGCAGAAAGAAAGCTCTTGTAGAATGAGCTTTGAGAGGAAATTAACTATGATGACTTTACCTTCAACAATTCAATCAATGGGATTCTGTTGTTGGTAACCTTTTATCATCTAGGGTTACATTCCGTAACTCAAACAACCTTTTATCACCTAGGGTTACATTATGTAACTCTGATACCAGGGGAATGAATGTACATTTGCATGTGCACCTTATGTCACAATGACCTTAAATTGTAGCCTTTTTTTTTCCTGTGGTATATTAGTGTTTTCTGAAAAGGGAAGGCGTGCTGATGATTGAATTCTTAACTTCGTACATTAAAATAATGAAACAAATGCACATTTTGAGGCTATTATAAGATAAATGGCTGAATTATAGCTTTTGATTTACTAGATTTGCTAAGAAAAATGAAATTCTTGGTGTAGATTTTGCTTGTAGGAGCTCAACTAGCTGATTCTTTTTAGCTTCAGGTAAGAGAAGAACAAGTACAGTGCTGAGATCCATTGTAAAATCATAAGAACAAAAGGTGCACATTTATCTAGTCGTAAAATTGAGACGCAGATGAAAGTGAAGATCAACTTTCTTTGGTTGATATTTTTTGCTATATCTCTTTATCACACAGACAAGTTTAAGTTTGAAAGGGAAGAAGGTGGGATCAATTTGTATTGGTAGATATTAGTCTCCTGTTTTCTCTATCCTTCATGGAGAGTCTAGTTTCACTTTCATGAATGAACGAGCACGATTTTCCTATACAATTCACGGGAAGATAATAGCCAACTTGCTATGAGGTAAACACCTGCATATTTAAGCAGCTATTGTCTTTTTGTATGGCAACTGGGGCAAAAGGTCCCCACAAAAACTTCCAAGTTCACATGCCTTCTTTTTTTTTCTTTTTTCCTCATTTGTTTTATTTCCTGCTTCCTTTTTTATTTTTATTCTCTTTATTATTTCTTATTTCTCTTTTTTCCTTATTATTTTTTATTTTTATTCTTT
>CATIWM010641785.1:0-10578 GCA_949671775.1 Mallotus repandus
TTGTTATATAAATAAAATATAAATTTTCATTATTTATTGAATTTTTTATTAAGAAAATAATAAATAATTTTTTATTATCATTATAATTAATTATGAAGATAATATTTTTTTATATAAAATTAGTTTTGGAGTTTTAAAAAATATTAATTATAAAAAATATTGAAGAAATATCATATAATTATTGAAACAAAAGAATTTATCAAAATTGTAATAAATTATAACTATATTAGTTTAATATCAAATTTTTATATAAATAAATAACAATGTTATCATTTTTAAAATTTTTATTTAATAATAATAATATGTTTAATAGTTTTTTTTAGCCAGATGTTTAACAGTTTATTTACTATATATCACGAATCTAAAAAATTATTTGTTCATGTGCTTTTCACGTGGTTGTTTACTAGTGTATATTAATGTATAAAAGGGAAAGACAAATAAAATTATTTTGTGAAAATTAAACAATTTAGTCATTTACTGATTAAAATTAAAATAAATTAATTAAAATATAATTCTAATTTAAGTAAAAGTATATTTCATATTCTAATTAGGTTAATTTCTATTTTATCTCAAATAAAAATTAAATTAATTAAAATATAATTCTAATTTAATTGAAAGTATATTTCTTATTTTAATTAGGTTAATTTCTATTTTATCTCTAATAAAAATTAAAGTAATTAAAATTTAAGTAGTAATTTTGTTAAAAATTAATGTGATTTGTGATAAATAATAATTATATAAAAAAAGGAATAAATAAAAATATAAGGGATAATGACTTCGTAAGTCCTAAAAGTTATATAATTTTTTCAATTAAATCCTATGAGTTTTAATTGTTTCAATTGAGTTCATTAACGTTTTAAAACTTGCATCGTTAGTCATATGCCATTAAAATTGACAGACTTTGCTGACGTGTCAGCTACTCCTCAAATCTCCTTCAACTTAATTAATGACATGTGAATCTTGCTAGAAGAACTTCAAAATACATAATGACATGCATAAACATATAACACAATATCAGTTGACTAAGCCCATAACTCAAGCTCTTTCTCATTCTTTCCATAAATCTTCCCCCACTTCACAAACCTAGGCCACTAGTTGTGGCTTAACCCAGTCATCTTCCTCTATGAAGATACCATTCAAATCGAGAAAAATCTAAAAACTCTCTATTATTTAATAGCATTACTGGTGAAACAAAAGCAACTATTTCCTTTCCTCTCTTTAAGCCATGATCTGCTAAAGGAGAAGTTGAACTCGCTCTTGAACATTTCTGCAACTCAGATCCTCTCCTAATAACTCTAATAAACACCTATAAAAAACTTGATTTATGTTTCACGATATTAGAAACCTCAACAAATTTTAGAGTTTTATTGCTTTAACATCATCATTCGCAAGTGGGAAGATGTAAAAGTGGGACTTGAATCCAATCTTGACAGTCTAAGGGAATCATATATGTCTGAAACAGCCTATTTTAAAAGGTATGGCAAATGCGCCTGTGGTTGCAAAAGCTCCCTTAGGATGGCCTGGTACTGGTTCAAGATGTAGCACTTATATAGGGAATAATTTTCTCTGTGTTGTTGAAACTGTACAAGAACCGCCAAGCGAAAGAAGTTTTCAAGATGCAGCACTTACATACATTTTGGTTGGATGGGATTTCATATATTTATTGGATTCTACAATTCAACTTATAGCTGTCAAAGATTACCTTAATGCTCACATTTTATGTTGTTTTACTCTGTAAGATATTCTACTACTTATTTTCTTCTTTAATTTATTTTGGAGGCACAATCATTGCTTTATATTGTTGAGACTATAAGACATTTCTCATATGGGGTTGTATAATATATTTGTGTAATTTTCCTTTCCAAACACTGACTAAAATTAGCTCTTATTTATCATATTTGATTAGAAAGAAGAACAAAACCAACAACATATTAGAACTTTATGTCTAAATTTTCAAGAATATATTCATGAGATGATTCCCATTTTTTGGGAGAATTTTTTCAAAGCCATAATAAATTATTGCATTATGGTTAAGCTCTTTTTACAAACTGGAAAGCTAAGCTAAAACGCTCAAGTAATTGCAGTGTTATTATTATTATTTTTTATACTACAATCAAGTAAGGTATCAATTTCCATTCAAAAATTTAAAACTATAAAAATCCCAAAGATCCACTTCAGCTAAAATTGAACTTAAACAGTATGCTATAAATATTATAATAAAGATAGCAGAACAAATAATATCCTCATAGACATGAACAATATCCTCAAAGATATTCCTCAACACTCTTAAGCAGAAGCAAGTAAAAATGCTCTTCAAGGTTGACATTTAGCTAAAGGTCCATGGCATCCAAGAAGCTTAGCATTGACACCATCTGGCACATTGCGGTTCTCTGACTTCAACTTCATATAATCGGTGGTTGAACTTGATGAAACCCCACTTCCTGAAATTGGCAACCAAGAAACTTGAACTTTGCATGGTGGCAAGCCTTCTGAGCATAATGGTTGTTGTTGTCCTTGCAACGAACAAAGAGAAGAACCTAACCAATGGCCACTCTATCACAAGTACACTAAGGTTTAACAAAAGCACCCCTCTTACCAGTTTGGAGGTTATAAACTCTGGCATATGAAAGCATATTGTTGATACGCAATACACGGAAAGGATGCACCCCAACCCTAAAATGGAAAGCATATTTTCCTGCATACTTTGCCATGTATTTGTTGTAAGCAATATGTGCAGCCTCAAAAGCTTCACTAAAGACATTCTCCTTCTCCTAGGACATAAAATGCACACAAAAGGGGAACTCATTCACTCCTTTCTTTTTCATCCCAACATTATAAATCTTGATCTTAGGGTCAGGCACACCACGACAGTATTCTGATTTTGGGTATGGCTTCTTCTTAATTTGGTGGTAACATCTAGCATGTCTCCTCCTCATGGCGATGGTGCCTTTTGTTGATGAGCGGCAAAAACCCTAAAAAAACTAAAAATCAGAGTGTTATTCTTTGAGGAGTAACTGATACGTCATCGGTAAGTTGAATGAGATTTAAGGAGTAACCAACACATCAACAAAGTCTATCAATTTTAAAGGCCTAAGACTAACGATGCAATTTTTAAAAAGTTAATGAACTGAATTGAAACAATTAAAACTTCTATGACTTAATTGAAAAAATGGTATAACTTTTAGGACTTATGGAGTCGTTAGCCCAAAATATAAGGTTCAGCAAAACAAATTTGAAATTCAGGGACTCAAAAAAAAATAAAGTTGAAAAGTTCAAGGCTCAACAACATGTTATACCTCTAATTTATGGAATGAGGGTTGATTTGCCCCCCAACTTTTCGCCAATGATCAAATTAGTCATTTTGGACCTTTTTGGATCAATTTAGCCATTAAATTTTCTAAAGAAAAGTTATGTATCCCTAAATATTATTTTGACAGATAGACAAAAAGTCCCTTAAAAATTATAAATACCTCTCTAATGTTTTAAATAGTTAATAATTAAGTTATTTAGTACAAGAATTTTTAATTAAAAATTTTTAATTTTAAAATTAGGTTTAATTCAAATTAAAAAATTTTATAATCTAATAATATATCATAATTTAGTTATTCACCAATAAGTTTTAGTAGGTTTCAAATATAAAACTTTTATTTATAAATTAATTTTATTTTTAAAAATTCTACTTAACACACAAATTTATTTATAGTTTAGAAATATAAATGTGAAATTTAATATTTAATTTGTATATTTGATAAAATATATTATTAGCTTTTGTAATTTTAATATTTAAGTAATAAATACACAATAATAAACTAACACTAAAATTTTCTAATGATGATGATGATTTTAGTTTTAAAATTTAAATAATTTATGATTTTAGTGCTAGTTTTAGTTTATTATTTTATTTTTATTACTTTATGTTAAAATGTACTACATTATTATCTTTAATATCAAAATTAATGGAGTAGAATAAAGTAATTAATTTTAATTTTAATTTTAATGATATATTGTAATATTAAAGCAATAAAAATATAATAATTTTAAAAATAACATTATTATTATAAATTAAAAAATTAATGAAATGTAAAACTAAAATTTATTATTATTATTATTACCACCACGGTTATTATTATTATCATGGTTATTACTATTATTGTTATTATTATTATAATCAAATTTTTAATTTTAGTTTATCGTTATATTTGTATTACTTTTAATATCAAGCTATTAATGTATTATTTCAATATACTTATTAAATTTCACTTTCATACTGTTTAAATTACAAATAAATCTGAATGTCAAATATAATTTTGAAAAAATAAAATTAATGCATATATGAATAAACTTTTAATATTTCAAAACTATTAAGGTATTTATGTCCAAAATATAATTTTTTGAATTTAAAACTAAACAGCTCACAAGCTTATAACTAATAAAAAATTCAACCCATAAAAAATGTCTTAGGGAAGAAAACAAGAAAAAGATACAAGAATATTCTGGAAGTGAATATAGTTAGCAAGCTAAAGAGTCTAAGGATTAGGTGCATTGATAAAGTGGAAATATCTAGAATTTTCATTGCAAACTGAGGAGCTGGGAAAGGAAGAAATAGCCTGCAAGTAAAGTTATCCGCAAGTAATTGTCCGACTCTAATAACAAGAGTAACATAACAACTCAACATCAATAAAAAACACAACCAATTATTAACACCATTTATCAATCAATCAACAATTAAATTCAACTTTCAGTTTTAGCAAAATTTATGTATTCTTAACTATTTCTTGTTTTCCTATTAGAATTTGTAATTACCTTATTCATAAAAGATTTTTATTTTATAGTTTGCAAAAATCATTTCCCATATCATTTAGTTAAATTCATAAAAATCTCATTGGAATCCAAACAAATTGTGGAAAATACCTTTGGGAATTCACAATTGTCTAAAAGAAAGCAAGTTTTACTTTGAGGAAATAATTCTCTAGCACGCTCGCACATTGAACCCGGTTCACCTAAAAAAACACTAACAATCTTTTGGCACACTTGGTAGGACCCATTCTAGTGAGATGAATAGATTAAGAAGTGAAAAAAAAATTGAAGTTAGTTATTGGACCAATAATTAGCTTGTAGAAACATGTGATCTATAGGAATAAATTAATAAAGGCTTAGTGCCTCAGGATCACCCTTGGACTGAGACACCCGGTGGTTATACGGGCCAAAAATTGGAAACTGTTGATATTACTACTAATAGTAAAGACTTTAATGCTCAGGCTATTTTTGCAAAATGGATGAAACAAATGCAAATTTAATATCGCATGTGAACAGTACTTTTCAAAGTTCTATGCAACTTAATAATTCTCTCAATAATACTGTTCAGAAAACTCTACAAGAGATCATGAGTTCGGTTGCCAAAATGAACAAATAATTTTCAAAATAAGGAAGTGAGAATTTTACTTCAATAACAATAGTCCGACATCAGGAGGAACTTAAACATTAATACACTAGACTAAATTCTGATGCAATCCATAATCATGATGATGACAGTAGAATAAATCTAGGTATGTAGATTGAGATTTATAATCAAGAGGTTGTTCAACAAGGAAGAGGCCCATGGGGTAATATTTCTCATAAGGAACAAATAATTCCTCAAGGTCAAATAATAATTACCCAAGGCAAAGTCAAAATTCTAATGGCCAAATACCAATTCCATAAGCCCAAGCATTATTTCCTCAAGGTAAAGTGCCTATTCCTCAAACCTATTCGCCTTCTCCTCCACCCCCAAGGATGGGAGTAAACTTGAAAGCTAAAATCAAAGAGACAGTGCTTGTAGAGAAAAATTCACTTTTCTTAGTGGCATCAATTAATTCTATCAATATAGATCCAATAACATTATTGGATCCAAAAAAGAAAATTAGAGAGAAAGAGAAGGTAATTTAGTCTTCCAATAATAAACTAAATTGCTATTAGAGGCCTATTCCATATGGAAAATGCCCAATAATAGAAAGAAAGCTTTCAACTCTAAACAAGAGACCACCACCTGTACTGAATTATTTAAAAAATAAACACAAATTCAAACTAAAGATGGATGAAAACTTGCATTAAAATTCAATAGTGAATTTATGGTACCGCCACTTATTCCACCAAACAAGTAGTGTCATATAGTGGTGCATGAGAAGTTTCCTCAGCCTTTAACTTATACATAGAAAAGGAGATTGTAGAGACAAAGAGCAACTAAAAGGAGGCAGAAAGAACATAAGGTCCAACCTGATGCTAAGGCCAAATTTAAGCCTATGACTGTAAAGGGCTCGTTTTAAAATAAAAGTAAGTTTCAGAAAGATATCATTTAAAACACTTAAGGGGCAACAACCTTAAGTGGTATGGAGAATCACTTTAGTGGCATATCAATTCAGGCCACTAGGCAAGATCAAACTAAAAGGATGGTTTTTGAAAAATTATTTGTGGAAATGACAAAGTACATATAGCCTTAAGCTCATCATAATAAAGGGATAACTAGTGTAATATTAGTTTTGCTAATTGAAATAACTATTGATAGCAAAAATTCTCTTAATGCCTTAAAGTTGAAAAACTATTTCCCACTATGTAAGGGAACTAACCTCTAGCTTGGATCTTGCAAATAAGGCATATCTTGTTAAGACAAAATTTTTGAAATGATACCTTTATTTTCATGCCTTCCAGTTACTTTATCACCTACTTTGATTTCATGTTTCTGTAAAATATATACACGAATCATTTTTGGATTATAACTGGAACCCCCCCTTTTTCTGGACCCATCTCACATTAATAACTCGCCCTGTGCCACTTAGTGGCAATATTTTACTTTTTTGGATTTTGAAAGTTGACTTGATAGCTACTTCTATGAATAAATGAAGTTTGAATTTTGCAATTTTTTGTGTATTAAAGTTTATTTTCTTTGGTGTGTGTCTTTATTATGTGAATAAGCATTGTGAATAGTGATGAGTTG
The DNA here is from genome assembly GCA_949671775.1 of Mallotus repandus. Lineage (NCBI taxonomy): Eukaryota > Viridiplantae > Streptophyta > Magnoliopsida > Malpighiales > Euphorbiaceae > Mallotus > Mallotus repandus. The sequence goes on from CATIWM010641785.1 coordinate 6,971, forward strand.
ATGAAATTTCAGCAGCATAATAGCTAAAAATTAAACATTTTATTTCATGAGTTATGCATGGCTATGGTGTATGTGTGGAGTGATCAGTGAAATACCTAACATAAACAAATCCAGCAGCTAATCCATAAAAATTCCTTGAGAATTTCAAGGTTCATTTCTTGAATAAGAGTAAAGTTATGGAATTCATTGTTGTGGAGTGAATTTAATGCAAAAGCTATAGTATTTATCTTAATCTTATCTAATTCCTTAGCAGAGATTTGAAAATTGTTTGTTGATGATAAAAGTCTAGGAATTCCACTAGCTAATGGGTTCAGTTTTACTGTTAAAAAAATTTAGCAAAGTAAATCTCCAAGAAATGCATATATTTTTATAAGAAATTAATGGTGGGGAATCATGAAAAGAGGAGTACACAATGAAACTATCTTACAAATGGATGCCAGAAGCCATGATCCCATTAGCTATCAAGTCATGATCGTGAGCGTCATTTTTCCGGCAAAAAGTGAAATAAATATTAAATGAAGATGGAGGTTTGTTGGGGACAAATATTAAAGCCCCAACAGTCATATTTTTGCCCATCAATTATAAATACAAGCTCAAGACATCATTTGAATAGTTAGAGACTTTATACATGAAATTATTATGTAAAATTCATTATGCTAAATTTATTTCTTTCACAAATTTTCTTTTATGTATTTTTTTTTTTTGAAAATAAACTCTTATTGAGTTTGTATACCCTTATTATAAGAGTTGGGTGAGTGATAGAGTTAGGATTCTTTCATCTGCTCATTCTTTGGGGTTGAAGAAGTGGGTAGTGAGGTTCTTTTCTCCTTAGGTTGTTGTTAATCCTTGAAAAATAACATGTTGTAAAGGTTTTGAGTTAGCATTGAAAACTCAATTGGGAAAGTTTAAATGCGAGCCTCAAAAACACTTAAGAAAAAGGTTTTGAGTGAGCCTAGAAAAATCATTATTGTAAGGTTTGGTGTGAGCTATTGAAAACACCATTTTGTAATTAATCTTGGGAATAAAAGATTGGGTGAGCGAAGAACTATACTGGAAAGCTGAAGCTTGCGAGATTTCCCTTTGCACTGTTTGCAAGCCTTTTACCTTTGGTCTGGACTGACTGAGAGCAGGAAGTTAATTGACAGACCGAAGACAAGCCCTTTGGACCGATTAGCTCGCTTGATTGATTGAAAAGAACCAAGGCCGCTATTCCGGGCATTCGACTGGACTGAGAATTGTGTATATAAAGACAGAAGGACTTGCTTGCAACTATCATCGTATTATAAGACAAACTGGGTTGCATTGGTAGCTATGCTTAGCGATAACATACTTTTTCATTTTTCAACTGAATCTCATCCCAAACAGTTGTGGCGGAACATGCCACTGAATTTCAAACTCCAAAGAAGTCTATGGCGTAAAAAAAGACTTCAGTCCCACTCACCATAAAAGAGTGATAACAGATGAATAACCTATTAAATTGGGTATTGTATGCCAGCTCTTCTTTCCTTTCTCCTCAGCTCGATGGGCAAGCTTACGGAAAGACCAGATACGGATAGCGGATAGAATCCAAACCAATAGGAACCATCCTTCACAACCTAAGCCCCTACTTAACAGGACTCGTTGACTTCCAAGAGAGCACCCCATTTTAGAAAGTAGGGACTAAAAGAAATCCATTGAGCCGAGTTTCAGACAAAGAAGATACAAAAGACTGGACATTATTGCTACAAAGAGGAAAGGCATTGATTTCTTAAAAAGAAGAGTACCACCATGTTTGCCCAATAAGATTTTTTCATAACTAAAATAACAAGGGTTCGGAAATTTTTTCCCCTTGTCGTCTAAGTAAAGAGACCCAAGGTAAGGGTTTGATCGGGGGATTTTTCTCCCATTCATATAAGCATAGAGAGTTAAATACATCTAAGCTATACCCCACAACTATAAAAGCATAACCTTACAACTAGCATAAACCATATTGGTTTTTAAGTTTTTCATTCTTTTTACTCTTCTCAAGTTGCAGCTCTAATCTGTATTTTGAAGTTAACAACCTAATTATACTCCTCCTTGCTCTTTCAAGTAGTTCATCCTCAATCCATTCAAATGTTTGATTGCATGATTGATTGTCACATGACCAAAACTTCCTGCATGGATTCAAATTGATCCACGAAGTCTTGATGACATGCCTTTCTCCATATGGGCATTATCACAAGTTACTTTCCATTACTTAACCTTCTTGTGCTTTGCTTCGTTTCTTCTACTTGTTCAATCTTCTTCTTTGATTTTTGCGTGTTGAATGTCGAAATAAGAATCCCTAAACCTAATTCAGGTAGAAATAGGTTGGGGGCATTTTTGTGAACTCAAATGTTAGCACATTTTGTTAACATGGTGTGGCGGGTTAGTTAGCAAAAAGTGAGCCCCATTTAGGCTGATTAAGCATACAATCAACATCAAATTATTTGGAGATACCACATTGATATGCTTTTTTAAAGGATTGAAAAAAAAGGTTAGATACTAAAATAGAAAAAACTGAAAAGTTCAGACACCAAATTTATAATTTTTTCTTATATTCATAAAGTAATAATCATTTTTAGGGGCAATAATTGATAAGTTCATAAAGAATTTAGAGGCATATGGAAATGATAACTTGATTTTCACAAGATTCATGATCCATTATCTAAAAAATAAATTTATGATAATAGTAATTTTTTGTTCAGAGGTAGAAGAAGATGGAGACAAAGATAAAAAGTAGGAGAAAGGGAGATAATGTAGGGTGCTTGCCGCTCTTATTTACTATAGATTTTATTTTTGTCCTGATTGCTCCTTATGGAAGAGAAAGGGCTAAGAGTATTTTTGATAAATTAAATATCTTATATATTTGGTGTATCAAGTGTTAATGTAGAAAAAGTGGGACTCACTAGTGCTTAGTCGGCATTCAGATTACCACTCATTAAAACAAAAATAAAGAGTTTATATACCTGATTGAAAATATTTTCACAACAAAAATTAAAAAATTTAGACATAAATTATGCAATTCTTCTTTATTAATTTTGCAAAAAAAAAACTTCTTTATTAAAATAAAGAGTTTAGACAATTGATTAAAAAAAAAACTTGACAACAAAATTAACAAAAATTAAAAAAATTTAAGACACCAAATGTGCAGTTCTTCCTTACTAAAATGCGTAATAAAAATAAAGGAGCAGCGGGGTAGTGCTTGGATATCGTGCATGCACAACCAGAAGCATGGACACCGTAGCCTGTCGGCATTGCTCATCTCATTTAATGATAAAATCATGAAATTCCATTGCCTATGGCCTACATTACATCGCACGGTCCATACAAAAGCACAGGTGGGTCCACCAAATTCTTCACCATAACAGTATCCAAGACGTGCTATATCGGACCCTGGCACTAAGCTTAGCCCGGCAAACCACCGACACTAGCAATTTAGATATCGTCACGTGTCAAATTCCCTGACGATATTGACAAAACGCACAAATGATCCAGTAAGAAACCGCGTTTTTCCACCCTCAAATGGTCTAGATCTTCTACCTCTCAATCCTCTTGCGCCCCTTGAAATCCTCTGCTACCAATACTTGTACCTTTTTCCATTAAGA
>CATIWM010641822.1:0-24076 GCA_949671775.1 Mallotus repandus
AGAAAATAAAAATAAAAAAAAAAGTAAAGAAGTAAAAATCCTAAGATAAAAATATAATATGAAAGATGGGTACATTTTAGTAAATAAGTCTACAAATTAAGCATTGTTGATAAATTCTCGAAAAAATATGGTGCAGTTTGCTCTTTCAAGTCCGAAGTCTTATGCACCCATAAGCCAATAGGCCCCTTTAGCCTTACATTTTTGGGATGATTTCGTTTGATTGCAAAGCATTTGAGGACCAGCAAGTTAGGTCCATGAGCTCAGCCTGTAGAGCCATAATGGCTCTCATTAGATAGCTCTTGTAGTCTGGGCCATTTAAACACAAACTCTACAATTGTAAAGTGTAAAAGTGAAAGAAGTTGGTACCAAAAGTGCATCAAGCCATACACATTTTGCACTAAATGGTGCCCTCTTCAATTAATTTATATATTCATTTTTTGCCTAGAAACCAATACATATTATAGACACTATTTAGCTGGTATATTGCAGAGATCAAACACTTGTCTATTCTACTATCCAAGAAATGAAAAAAGTGGTCTTTCTCAAGCATAAAGTTTTCCATATCCCATGCATACATCAAGACTCCATACGTATACATACATAAAATTACTTACGTATATAGTCCAAAGTCACAAAATACTTCACTTTGACATAGAATTGTCATCTCTTGATTATTGTCACTTTCATTTTTCCATCATCAACCCCAAGCAGTTGTTGGATCTCTAAAGTTGTCAACTTCAACACCATTGGATATTGGGATGTAGTCATGGCAGGAATTCATGAAAATGTATTCCTTTCTTTTAGGTAATGATGACTGAGACCCATGTTTGGGCATTGAACTGGTCTCCTGTTAACACGAATCAACACCAGTGTATAAACCTTGGAAGCATTATTTGTGGCAGATCAACAATTTCACATTGTGTGTATTGGAAGAGTTTCTTTTAAGCACATTAGCCCAAATAGTTAAAGATAGATTGTTTTCTTTTTTTAAATGCTTGGATTTCATCCTTTGGATCAGCAGTCAAAGATATCGTATGCCTTTTACTCTTACTATTCCAAAATTTAAGCCAAATCAACTTTATAAGAAAGCTAAACCTCTTTTGATACATGTTTCTTTACACATAAAATTTAAATTTAAAATATTATTCTGAAAAATCATTAAAGAAAGATATTTAAATGTTAATGCACCTCTACCTTATTAATGATAATTAAAAAAAAAACAAGAAGAAGACATAAAGGGCATGCATGATTCAAATAGATAAATCCAATTCTTGTAACATCAACTAACACAAACAAGCCAATATCAATAACTTTGAGATTGATCTTAGCTGCAGAACCTGTACGGATAAAAAAAGTTGGATAAATGGGTGAAATTTTCTCTTTAGGGTATTAATTACTATTACCAAACATTGCACCATGTGAATTACAATGATTGTGAAAATTAAGGTTGGGATTTTAAATGCATACCCAACTCTGGAAATCGACATATATATATATATATATATAGTGCAGAAATCATTCCATAATTTACTAATAAGTAATGAATACATAAATAAATGGAATTCAGAATAAAGTTCAAAAATAATGATATTGTGATTTTATCATTGGTATTGACTAAAAGCATAGATAATTAACTTGCATGACAAATTTACCACTGGGATCTTCATAGCTAGAGGCTCTTCAACTTCAACATGTAGAATTACTGTGTAATTAATTAAAATTACATACAAAATATAAGATCAAAAGAAAGAAAGGAAAAATAATTAAGAGTTACCGAGATTTTTTGTAGGAATTCTTCAGCTTCAGCTTCATGAATGATTGCCTCTTGGAGAAGACCATAAAAAAAATCCAAGTTATTTAGTGCATATGTATATATGTACAATGTGATAGAGTAGTACTAGCCGGTAATAGGGTTGTCAAATGGCCTTTCATTTTCAAATATATCATAAGATATAGAGTTTAAATTTTATTATTGTCAAATCATAAAATTTATTTCCATTTTATTTAAAAAGGAATGATTATTGCTTATTGTATAATACAATAATATCTAACTCATCTGATCTCTATTAACAAAAAAAATTATCATAATTAACTCAAATTGACTAAGCAAAGAAAATTCAAACTTTAATAAAATAATAATTAAGAAAAAAAATCACTGGTTGGTCCAAATTAATGGTCCCAACTAGGTTGCCCCAGATATAACCAAAACGACAAGACTTTCGGATTGCATTTCAAAGTTTCCTCTAAGATGCAAATGTTAACCTTTACCATGTTGCTTTTGTACCTTACACTAATGCTACCTTCTTTCATACTACACTATTCATCAGAAAGTTTGGTGTCTATATATATAGTCTACAATGTCTAATTAGCATAATGACCATTCACCTCACAAACTAGAACCCAAATCCAAGACAATGAAAACTAATCTATCCTCATAAGAGTTTGCTTCAAAGACATCATATTTCAATATACATATATATGTATATATATATATATTGAATTGAATTGTAATCAAATTGCTCTAAATCGGACAAAACAAATCAATTTTAATTCAAACCATCTGACAATATGTATCATCATATTTATACTTAAAAAATATTTTATAAAGTTTGTTAATTTTATGTGCTATTGTTAACACACATTTGACATACACAATGATGTTTCAAATTAAAAAAAAAAAAAATCAATTTTCAAAACCTTGCTGCAATCAACCGACTTTTGCATTATTTCCATGAATTTTCCATTTGTTGGAATATATACTTTTTATTACATTCAAAATCCAAAAAATAGAGAGAAAGGAGCTTTTGTAAGCCGCTTGTTTTTCTCCCAAATATAGTCACCGTTCACTTTCTCCTTCGTAGGTACATACACTGGTTTTTAATGATTTTTTTGGCCATTTTAGCCATAAAATCATTCAAATACCAGATTTTTTTATCCTTTGTGTATAAATAAAATTTGTATGAGCTATAAACTCATGTTTACGTGGGTCTTTTCCCTTTTATTTAGAGATATTTTGATGATAGCATAGTTATAATTTGATGATATTTTGGTTTTTTTGGCTTAAATTTAAGAGGAAGTTTAAGAAATCTAAAAAATTCAAAGGAGAAGCTGTCATTTCTCTTGACCAGGAGTAGCCTGATTTGGAGGGGTTTCGTTGTTAAGCTTGAAGATGATTTGGCCATAGCAGATCCTGGTGTCTATTGCTGAAATTTGAGAAAGCTACTCGCTCCATGAATTATCTCTTCTGAGCCACATCCAAACTAGCAAAAGAAAGTTCTTGCTTTCTCCACATCAGAAACAATATTACTTGCTAGAGAGTTCAGCTTCCTTTCTTATCTTTATGTTTTATAGGTTAGTCAGGGTTTATTACTTCTACTAATAAAGACTCAATTCTTTGTAGATGTAATACTAATGACTGCCATATAGGCCAAAGTGCCTTTAACGTTCCTTCACCTTTGCCTCTTTCAATATAATCTTTCTTTTGTTTGGTCGATATATATATATATGTTTATAAAATGCTAGGTACAAGTATAATAATCATAAATAAAAGACAAGCAAAAATGATTCCCTAGCTAGCTAGCTCGAACTTTAATTTGTAAAACTAGTAAGTATAGTACTACGTACTTGAGCCAAAAAGGACTCATGGCGAATCTTTATAGCTCAAGCCCCATAATCAATTTACATAAAAGAAACAAAACCAGGCAATTATAAATAGGTTATTTCCAACTTTACTAATGATGATAACATTTATTTATTTTATTGATATTAATTCTGATTTTTTTAAGAAAAAAAAATAACTATTTCCAAGTTGAAGTCACCCCCATGAAGTTGCTTTCAAAGTAGCAAAAGAATTAAGGAAAAACAAAAAATGGGGGGAGGTGAGCTGGGAGCATGTATGCATATAGTGGAGGAAATATTAATTTTTTAGGAAAAAAAAAAAGAAGACTACTATAAACAATGCAATAAAGCTAAAAATGACAAATGAAAGTTAATCAAAACTGTACTTTTAAACACTTCGCTCTCTATTATGTATATGAAGAAGAAGAATTGAACATGAAGGAGAAAAAAAAAAAAAAAGAGAACATATCGACTGTGTATCTCCAGAAGAATTAATATACTTATCTTATATTTATATATGCTGCATGAGGGTGGGGACGAGGCCATTGTGAACAAAAATTACAAATATTCTTCATAGGTTTGTGTCCATATTGTTGATATTGATGTTTCTAATTTCTTTTCTTTGGATACTTTGATTGCTAAATGCAGCAGAAATGGACACTCCACTGTATTTAATTTATTTTAATTAAAAAGATGTGAGGCTTTATAATATATAGATAAGAATTAATAGTATTTTCTTGACCTAAAAAAATATTATGCGATATTGTACTTGAGAATGCTAATTAAACTAAAAGGGTGTTTTTTTTTTAGGTATTCTGTTTGAATTTTAACTTGTTATTTGGAGCTTGAATTTTTTTAAATTATAAAATTTTAAATTTGAGTTTTATATGTAGAAAAATAAATGTTTGGGAAAAATTTTACCCTCATAACAGAATTCATTTACTCGATTCGAATTTGTTGAAGTTATATTAAAATAAATTTTAATTTAATCATTTCTTGATAAATTAAAATTACTATTTTTGAATAAATAACACATATTCTCCTTTAAAGTATAAAAATAAAGTATGGCCATGTTTTTTTTCTCAAAAAAAAAAAGTATGGCCATGTTTGATAAATAATTAGGCATTTTTGTTACTTTATATGCATTTTTCATTATTTTTCTCTCGAGGGCCAAGCTTGATGATATTTTTTTTTGAATGCTATAACAATTTTGTGGGTACATTAAATGCATAGAATATATTGGATGTGACAGACATATGTATAGTGTATAAACTCTACAATTTCAATATTTCTATGAATTGAAGTTGAAAAAAAAAATCCAAATTATTGAAGGTCTTAGGATTCCATTTTGAGTTTGTGAAAGAGAAGAAATATATATATTGAGATCCAAACCGACACAATCTCCTTCTTATCCTTATTGCCCAAATGACGAACTAAGTTTGCCAAGCACTCCACATTCTCACTCAATAAAAACAAGAGGTCATATGGGTTGGGCAGCATTGGGGACCGACCTCTAAAAACATTTCCTTTTCAATTCTCCTTTTTATTATAAAAATCACAAAATATATAATTTTTTTATAAATAGAGAGGTAAGTGGCACAGCAGGATAACCTTCTTAAATTTTTAAATTTAATTACAATTAATTTTATAAATTAATGGTGGCAGAATTCGAACTATGCATTTCAATATATTTTTAGCAAAAAGTGATCTAACATACTGGTTTTACTTTTATGATAATTAGTTCATAAGAATGAAGTCTATTTTTTTAATAGAAAAGTTATATGATCTAAATGTCAATGAACTATATAATAAAGAGTGGTCTTTCTCTTTGAAATTCACAATCTTCACTGACAGGATGCATGAAGTCTATTTTTTTTATTGTATATAAAGATTATTAACTCAATATAATATCTTGAAATTTCTATAAATTTATTTATGAAATAAATTGTTTAGTTTTTAAAAATAGTCTGGTTGCTAATATTTTAAATTAAAAGAAATTAATATTTTTCAGTTTAAATGTTAAAAAGTTTTAATATTTTTTTCTTAAGTTAAATTTTGAATTTGTTACTTGAACCCTTTTATAGAATTCATTCAATTCAATTCAAACTAATCAAAATTTATATTATTATAGAATGTAATTATGGAATTTTAAGATTAAATCGTTTACAAAAAAAATTGACTAAAACTTTTGATATATAGAAAAATAAATTAATTGAATAGATAAGTATACAACATGATTATTTAAATCATAACCCAATAGAGCTAAAAAGAAACATAGTAAATATAAAAGCAACCGTATAAACAGAATTAAATAAACTAATTTCCAAGAGCATGTCAACTGAGAATTCAATCACTGGACCAATCATATATATATGCCGGTGTAAATGCACAAAAAGGCAAGAGGTTTGCTTTTTTTTAAAGAAAAAAAAAAAAAAACTCTTTTACCCACCATCTTAATAATAACTGTAATCAAACTTCTTATCATGATCATATCTTTCTTTTTGCAAGCTATAGGTTGCTGTGATTTATTGTTGTTTAGTGTTTAAAAGCTTACTCTCTCCTTTTCACTCTTTTTTTTGGTCAATCTCTCCTTTTTACTCTTTGCTTTTATATTTACAACTTTTCATGAAGAGGAAAAGGTAGTGTAAATACATATTTGAGTAAACAAAGGTTTTATTATAAAGTTTCAAACACTATATATATATATATATATATATATCAATGATAGATGTTTAATTATATCTATGGATATTAAAAGATAAATTTTGTTATTAAAATTACATATATGGCCCTATATATATACATTGGCATGCATGAGAAGGGATAATGCAAAAGAAATTTCACTCGTGATGGACATTATTATTCATATAGCTATTAATTATATAAATTATCATCCATATATCTATATTATATATAGAAGTATGAATACTGGGGAAACATTTTTGGACGAAAATATATATGAATATTGGGAAAATATTTTTGGACGAAAATATATATGTACTTTTTATACATTCATAAAATAGTCTTAATTTGATTTTTAAAAATTTTTGAAATTGATAATAATAGTTTTAATTTGTTTTTTAAAATTTCAAATTTTATATTTAAAATGGTGATATTGCATTTATTATTAAATTTAAATAAATATATAAATTATTAAATTAGTATAAAAATTATATTTATTTTAATTATATTAATTTTAGATAGAAACAATATTACTCTTCTATATTAATTTTTATATTCTATGATTATATTATTTTTTTTATTTTTCATACATAATGTTTAAAACTAACACTATTGTAAATATGTGAACATTTTTAATTAATTAGTTTTATATTAGTATTTTTTATAATAATTCTTAAAATATAATATACATATTATTAATAATTTATTCTATTAATACTATTATAATTTTATAATAAAAATTAAAATAAATTATACATTTAACAACTATTTTAACCACGATCATTTCACATCAAAAAAAAAGTTAGTATATATATACAACCCTAGCATTGTGGCGCCGTACCACATCAAGCAGAAGATTTCGAACCATTCAAGAGATTATTCTTTTGGGTACTATTTTTGAGTCTTTTAGAATCCATGCAACCCATCAATTGGTAAATATGATGGTCACTCTTACTAACAATTAACAATATATATATATATATATATTAAATTAGTAGCTACATGAATAATAATGTATGTAGAAAGTTAAATTCTTTTAACACCTTCTTTTCTAATTTATATGCTTATGAATGATAATAATTTATGTAACTAGTAGTTACATGAAATGAAATATCTATAGAAAGTCAAATTTCTTTTACACCCTCCTCTTCTGTTTGGATGTCCGGGACATGGGCTATACATATAATTTTAGCAATATAATAATCATACAAGAAATTAATTATTATTATTTTTTGAAAAAAGAAATTAATTATTATTTTTATAGAATAGAAAACAGAACAAAGGAAAAGACAGAAAGTGCACGTCAGAACATAACCCTGTTGTTGGCTTGGGTTTTGGTTTTGATCATTTCTGGATATGGATGAAGAGAGCTCTTTTAAAAATAATAATAATAATAATACACCATTCTCATCCACCTCTCTCCCTCTCACTCACTCTGTCTCTGTGTCTCTCTTTCACGTTTTGATTTTCACTCACTTCCATTATAATGTGTAGCTTAGCTAGGATCAATTAGGTTCCTTATTTGCACATTTTTATGTGGCTCTTCTTGAATCTTCTTTCATGTTAGCAGCAAGTCATTGAGCTAAGCTAGCTAGATTTTTTTTTTTTCAGTTTTGTTGTTCATTTTTTTATGCTGGTTCTTTAATTCTGATACATGTAAGCCAAATCATTATGAAACATATATAGCTGAAGTGGGTATGGAGTGAAATTTATGGAAGAAGCTGAAACCAGCTTTCTTTATGTATACATGTGTGCCTGTTAACTTCAGCACTTTTCACTTTTATTAGGCTTTCTAAATTAGGGTTTTTTTACTCAGATCCGAGGACATTCTTTTCTTCCTTGTCTCAGATATGTAAGAAATAAAAAAATAAAAAAGTTGATCTGTGGGTAGATGATCTCATGACTGCATCTTGCAGTGGGTGTCATCATCCACAAAGTCCTGTAATTGATTAATATATTTCATATCTACAAGGAAGGTGATGAAAGAGTTGATAATGGAGCATGAAAACATATCCAATTTGACTTCAGCATCAGGTGAAATAAGTGCTTCTTCAGGTAGCAGAATTGAAACTGGCACCTCTACTACTATGTACTCACATCAGTCATCTTTTGCTTCAACAAATCAGGCACCACCATTGAAGAGGAAGAGAAGTCTCCCAGGCAACCCAGGTTTTTGATTAATTAAAAAGTCCAAGATTACAACTTTTTTTATAATTTTAGCATTTGGGCTTTGATTTTTACTATATTTTGAAGCAGACCCAGATGCAGAAGTGATAGCTTTGTCTCCAAAAACTCTACTGGCAACAAACAGATTTGTATGTGAGATCTGTAACAAGGGATTTCAAAGAGATCAGAATCTTCAGCTTCACAGAAGAGGACACAACCTGCCATGGAAGTTAAAGCAAAGAACAAATAAAGAAGTGAGAAAAAAAGTATATGTATGTCCAGAAACTACATGTGTGCACCATGATCCATCAAGGGCTCTGGGTGATCTCACAGGGATCAAGAAGCACTTTTGTAGAAAGCACGGTGAGAAGAAATGGAAGTGTGAAAAATGCTCAAAACGTTATGCTGTTCAATCAGATTGGAAAGCTCACTCCAAGATTTGTGGCACAAGAGAATATAGATGTGATTGTGGAACCCTCTTCTCTAGGTAACTAAGATCAGCGTATATATAATATATTAGTATTCAATTATTCATGATTTCCCAGTTATCAATTCCTTTCTGATTAATTCACCAGGTCCATAATTAGTTCAATCTGTTAATGTGCTCCATGTTTAGCAATCTCACACAATGTTTTTTTAGGTTCTTTCAAAAGGGTTATACTTGCTAATGTATATATGTCTTTGTCTTTGGTGAGGAAAAAGGGGAAAATACAAAAAGTTGAGACAATAAAGAGAGGGAGAGAGAGCAAAGAAAAGGGTACTTAAAGACACTACTGATAGCAGAAATTTGATGGTTTACAACTTTGTATTTATCTGCTGGTTTTTGGTCTTTTTTTTTTTAATGGTTTGCAGGAGGGACAGTTTCATCACTCACAGAGCTTTCTGTGATGCATTAGCAGAAGAGAGCGCAAGGGCTATTACGTTGAACCCATTACTCTCTTCTCAACAACCGCAGCAGCAGCCACCACCGACCTCTACTTCAGCTTCTCATCATCTGATAAATTTGCAATCTTTATCATCAATCAAAAGAGAACAAGATCAAAGCTACCATCTTTTTAATCCAAGACAAGATCATATTAATGTCCCGCCATGGCTTGCTTGCCAGTCAGTAGTGGGGGAAGTGGGAGCTGGTCCAGGTCCACCACCATCACAAATCAGTAATCTTTCTTCACAATTATTCCCATCAAATCTAGATCATCATCATCCAATTCTACAACAAAACGAAAACCCTAGCCCTAACCCTAATAATCTTACACTCCCTTCGTTCCAACCCCATACAGCTTCTCCACACATGTCTGCAACTGCATTGCTGCAAAAAGCAGCCCAAATGGGCGTGACTATGAGCAAGCCTTCTCCATCTCCATCTGCTGCTGCTGCAGCAGCTACTTCCATGCTGAGACCCCACCAAGCTCACATGTCTGAAACCACAACTGGGTTCAGTTCCACATCGGTAGTAGCTACATCTACAGCTGGTAATAATTCTGGTCATGGTTTGTCTTCACGTGAAGACATAAGAAGTGCGTTTGGTCATGCCTTGGCATCTTTTGAGGATAAAGCTACTGTCCCCTCTGGTATCATAGAGCATCATATGGCTACAAATTCGTGTCTTGTCCATGATATGATGAGTTCTTTGTCATCTGCAAATGGGTTTGATGGATCATCATCTTTTCATCACGAAGATTTCAGTGGAATGTTGAATTCAAAAAGAGATGCTAATAATAATTTTCAAGAAACTCTCTCAAAGTCGTCTACAGAATCCCAGTTTAGCAGAACTACTAATCCTGAAGGTAGAGCTGCCACTGCCACAGCTGCTGCTAGTGCTAGTATTCATGGCAATGATGGCTTGACAAGAGATTTCTTGGGTCTCAAAGCATTTTCTCATAAAGATTTTCTCAACATAGCTGGCCTTGGTCATTTAAATTCGTCTTCTTCATCAGGTACTTATGGTCAACAGAATCAAAACCAATCACCTTGGCAAGCTTAGCTTTTCATATATGGATCATCTTCTTAATTTCTTCTTCATCTTCTTCTCGGAGAATTTCCACAGGGCAAAGATTTCTGTGGAAATATTTATTCTGATGTTAATTTGTAAGGACACTTTTAAACAGTGCTCTACAGTTTTTTCCTCGGGTTCTGATTCACCCTTTTTTCAGTTTTGGTCTCCTTTTTCAGCGTATTTTACTTGTTTATTACGATTTTATTTTTGGTTGAATTGATAGTTTGTTCAGCATCTCTACAGATATTACATATATATAACCATGAATAAAATAATGAGCAACCGCCATGGAAAATGGAAGCAATAATTCATATATATATATTTCTTTTACCTGATGATGAAGTACTGATGCTCTTGCTTTTTCATGTTTCTTGGTAGTCTTTTCAATTTTCTGTTTCTGGCCTTTGGTGGGTTGATCTTTATCTTATTGCCTTTTTTTTTTTCAAAATAAAAAATCTTGGGGAGGGGAATCAATTGTCACCATATTTGTTCTGTCTATCGTGTATAGTAGTTTTCTATATATTTTAGCTTTGGTACAAATAAATTTTATAAATTCAAATAATTGTATTTGGTTTAAATAAAAATTTTGTAAAATTATTTACAACTAAACCAGATTTTTAGGATTTTCAAATGTATTCATTTTATAAAGATTTTATTCAATCCAATGCACTTTATTAATAAGAATTCATTTACAAACAAATTTTATTTATAATTAAGTTGAAAATAAAAGGAATTATTGAGTGCAACTCAATCAAATATAGGATAAAAAACAATTCCAAAAAAATAATATTTTGATGGAATTAATTCTCATGTTTCTTTTCTTTGATTTTATCAGAGCTAATCAATTAGGATCAAAAAATTCTTTCTTTTCATTCTTGTTAGTGTGTGTTTTTCTTTTCCTTCATACTAACAATATTTTTTCATGTCTTTAATCTCATAGGACCACGATATACACAGATATGATCATATCCCTAGTAAGAACCAATTGGGATTATGAAACTTGTACCGATTACTTCCATGGCAGTTCAAATGTAGATTGCATTTTAGAAAAATTTGCATATATTTAGTTTAAATTGCAAGAACCTAGAATTTTTTTAAGTAAGATTTTGAATTCGAATTTTATATATGAATAAAACATATATTTAAGAGATTTGCGCCTTAAGATCTATTTATGTAGCTCAAACTTTAAAATAATAGAGACAGAGACAACATTTTCGTATGTTTAGCTTGGCTATTTTTTCATTTTCATATGTTTAGCTTGACAATTTTTCCGTTAAAAAAAAACTCTACTTTTGATATGGGAGTGCAAATTAGCCATGTTTGTTAAAGTTAGTGGACAATATATCTTACTATTACTTGTCAAAACTCAATATTGTGCAACATAAACGATCCAAATTAATGCAATAATAATGGAGCATCTATAACTAATTAATAATTGTAAAGTAAAATTATGAGTTCAATCTTCCATTCCTCTTAACCTCCTAATTATTAATAATTTTTACAAATTAAATTCTGAATTATGTTTTTTATGGTCCTACTCCTACATGATATGGAAAAAATTGAAATATTATTTCAATTAATTCTTGTAAGACATGGTGTAGTACATATAGAAAAAGCACATGAGATAAGACTGGTGCTACAGTGAACACCTGAAAAAGTGAAGTGAAAGAAGAGAGATTCTTGAATAGTAGCAGTACCACTGTATGCATTGTATAATAAAATGAGCATTGCTATTTCCATGTTCTGTACAGTTATTTGATAGATGCTGTTTTACTAGTTATGTATAACTGTGTGCAGCAAAAACAAAAAAGAGATTGCTGTTTTGACTCGTTAATATTGGTAATGGGTTGTGTGCAAAGTTGGTTTCAATCCCGAGATATCTTTCATTCATTCTTTTTTTTTTTTCCATTTCCTTTTTATATTGACTTAAAAAAAAAACTTTCCATTCTTTTTGTTGTTAAAGTCAAGTGGTTTCAGTTGGTAAGTAGGTTTTTCTTTTAAATAGGGAGATATATGCAATTAACATGGATAGATCATATAATAAATGCAGTTTTTTTATAAATTGATTACAGTATGATTTAAATTCTACACTTTAAGATGAAAAAAAGTTGTTATTTGATTATTCTCTAATTAACTCCTCTTTATTAATTTTTTATTATTCCCTCGCTGATTCAGTTCTAAGTAGTTAACTCCTCTTTATTAAAATATGACTTCTCTAATAGTTAAAAAAAAAAAAAAAGTTAAGTGTTCCTTCTTGATTCAATTTCTATTTTTTTAAATGAAGATAGAGTTAATATGTGCAGTAGAGGAAAAAGGGAGCCCATGGAGATTGAACCATCACAGTTGCGCCACTATGGTGATGGTGCTTACCACCAAGATGCCTTAATCCCCCCAAAAAGCCCCCTAATATTGTACAAATTTGAATTCATTAAATCAAAGTCAGTGAAAAGTAGGACATTTTAAAATCATTCTTAAATAGATTTTAAGTTAAACTAGTGTGCAAATTTTGGATACACTGGTTCATTTTAGGAGGCTGAATAATATTGCACACCATGGTGTATATGTTAAAAAAAAAAGAGTTCTGATTGCTTAGCAAAAGTTTGTGGTTCTATAGGGGATGCTCATGTTTGATTTAATCTTGGGTGATGAAAATTGAAAATATAGATAAAAATACTATCTATCGTTAGAATTAGTTGATAGGGTTATTTTCCGTTAAGTTGTATTTTGAATTCGAACAGTAATGTATATTGTTATCTTAAATTAGTTGTTGATATATCCTTCATAATTAATTTACATGAATTGAATTATATTAGTTAAAATTTGAGTAAACTCTAAATTTAAACTAAAAAAACCATGAATAAAAATATATTAATTTGATTTTTGTTTGATTTTTATCCAATTTCAAATTTCAAATTATAAGATAGAAGTATTTCATTGTTTCTTTAAATTATTGAATTGATATATAAAATCATTTATATGTAATGTAGTCAAATATGAAATGGACTGTTTTGACATTTCAAAAGAATATTATCTAGCTTAGGATTGTTTAGGTTAGTGATCACGACTAAGTATTTGCAACATCCAGCAGTAGAAAACCTATAGTGCATTGTATCAAATATGATTCTGTAGCCTTAACTAATGATTGGGATAAATGCGCCCCTACAAATGGGGCTGAATTTTTCATATTTGTGATCAACATGGTTTTACTACAGGCTAATGCTTCTGCTAATGGGATTGAAATATCATAGCTATCATTGCTCTACCTATTAAATTCAATTTGGTAATGTAAACATAGTTATTCCATCTGAACAGTAGGATATGAAAGCAATCGGCTTTCCTCCAAAATAAACAAATGACATGTCTATTTACATTTTAATCTTGTTCAGGCTTCTATTGTCCTATAGCCCAGTACTTGAGCTTATTTTAATGGCCCATAAATATTTGTGGTTTCGTTCACTAACTCACATGTTGAATTTCAATTGTTATACTATGGACCATTTCCATGTTACAATATGGATCAAAATATTTTACACGTGTGAATAAAAAAATACGCCTAATATTAAGTTCTTGTTATGCAGGTAGCATAAAACTGTATCGGCATCATTTTTATCAATTCGTACCTGTATCCCAAGCTAATGACAGATCTACGTACACTCTCTATACTTCTGTCCAGGGAACCGAAGCAATTCATATGTTCATAATGTATCCTCCAAAGCCATCTTCCATGAGTATCCCTTATTAAACCGCATGTTATTGCTTACTTTGAGATTTCATACACTACGCCATCTATATTAGCTTCACTTAGGATGTGTTAGGGATAGAGATATTTTTTTTTTCTTCTTCATTCTGTTGCATATTTTACCATGCTATTGATATTCATGAGGTGCTTATGATGCTTGAGAGACCATACTCTATCATCCTGCGCTTCATCAATTTCCGCTTTGAGCATATTAATATTTTTTATTTATCAAAAAATTAGTTTTTCTTTTTATTTTAATAATTACAGTGGTTATTTTTTTTTATTCATGATTTTAGTTAAAATAAAATTTGTATTCATTAAAAAAATTATTTAATTTTTAATTTTTTTTAAATTATAATAAATAGAATTTTACTTATATTTTTATTGTAGTTAAATATTGTAAGTTCATTATTTAAATAATGTAGATTCATAAGATAAAACATGTAAATTCATTAGATAGAAAAACTAAATAAATGAATTTAACCAACAATACATTAAAATTACAATGAATTTCTAATCAATAACAAATGAACTTCTACACTATAGCTAATGAACCTATATGCACAAACTAATGAACTAGAAGTTATAACTAATACAAACAGACAAACACACATAAAACGTTAAAAATAATGCAGATTCATTACTTAACTAATATAAGTTTATCATATTTACACTTCAGGTTCATTAATATTTGTCTACAAGTTTATGAACATTATATAAAATTATAATAAACCTCCAATTTATAAGGAATGAACCTCTACATTACAATTAATGAATTTATAAACACAATCTAATGAATCTGCAATTATAACTAACAAAAACAAATAAACACACATAACATGCAAACAATACAATACAAGAATGAATGGGCCACTATGCAATTATATGTTAGCTACTATCAAATGCTTGTGTGTAGAAATTGTCTCATATTCACACGTGCTCAAAGCCATTAATCTTCTTTTTTTTTTTTTGATAGAAAGCCATTAATCTCCTATTACAAAAGCTATATATGATCATAATCAAAATGAGACTGAAGCTATACACTCTGCATGGGGAATTGAATAATTATAATCATAATAGTACTAAACAATGGTTATGGCACCCTTCCCACGATATATATATATATATATATTTCATTTTTATTTTTTATTTTATGAATTTGAAGTGTATAATTAATGAACATATATGTTGTGTTTGATGAATTTATAATTTTTTATTGATGAATTTATATAGAATATTGAACTAAAATATTAAAAGTGTTGAACATATAGCTAATAAATAATGAATCTTCATGATTTAATTAATGAACTTATATTATTTGACAAATTAATCAATTAATTTTTATAATATTAATATTAATTTTAACTTAATATTAATATATTAAATTAATAATATTAATTAATAATATTGTTAAGGTTGAATGTAATTTTGTATTCATAATTTTAGTCAAAATAAATTTTTTATTCATTAAATTTTTTTATTATTTATTTTTTAATTATAGTAAATAAAATTTTACTTGTATTTTTTTATTTTTAGTTAAATAATATAGTTTCATTACTTAAATAATGTATATTCATAAAACATGTAGGGTTATTATTTAAATAATACATGTTCATCAATGAACTTACAGGTGATATTCATTGATCTTCATCTGCAAATTCATTAATCTTCACCTACAGGTTCATTCACGTTCACCTGCAAATTTACACTTTCAATCTCATTAAAAAAATAAAAAGTATTTTTTTATTTATCAACAAACAAATATAAAAAATTCAACAAACGAAATATTGTACAAGTTTTCCTCTCTAAAAATCAACAAAAAACCATAATTTTGATCTTAAAACTTGAATCTAAGAATAAAATTTTGTTTTATTGTTTATTTATTAAAATATACGGTTCTTATGAAAAAAAAAGTTAAGAGAAGAAAAAGAAGGTGGATGGGTATTTTCTTTCGGTTATTTATTGAATGATTTTTGTTTTCAAGCTTGATGAAAGAAAAGAGAAGTGTAGCAGTAGTAGTGTGGTTATGGGATCAAAGAAAGAAGTGCTGTTGTTTGACTTGGAAGACAAGAGAGTAATAGAAAAAGAAGCGATGATGGTAGCCATGGAGACAATGCTACGGGAATGAAAGAAGCGTTACAAAAGAAAAAATGCGTTTCATGAGATAAAAAAAAAGACGTGTTTAAAAAGTTTACATGTGTGATGGACCTCTGATTCATATTGTAATATGAATTGATGTCTATGATATAATTTATCGTTGAATTTAGATGGAAAAAATAATTTTTTTTTAATCAATAAATTTCAAATGGTTTAATTTTTCACCATAAAGAGGAGAGCAGGGGAGATAGATGTTCAAACTCTGCTTTTTACATTTATATATTCATACTTTTTATCATTTAAATTACGCGTGAGAAAAAAATTAGAAAATTTATTTGCGTGAAAAAATGTATATTTTATTACTTCTCGAGGTCAAATAGGTGATACAAAACAAGGTGAGTCTCTCTCTTAAAGGAGTTCAACTGATTATGAACTATTTAAAATTTGGCTTAATATAAATTTATATATTAAATCTCATTTAATAAATAAATTTATATTAAATTATGTAAAATTCGATTTATAAAACTCATAAATAAAGTAAAATAAAAATTTATGTGTTAATTCATAACTTTAATGTATAATAATTTGATATAAGATATATAATATATAAATTTTTATTAATATCATAATTTTTTATCAAATATGTTATAATAATTATTAAATAGTAATTCATTTTAATTTTTAATGAATATTTTTAATTTATAATATGTAATTTTTAAAATTTTTTTATATTTAATTAGACTCATTTAAATTTATAAATAATTTGCAAACATCAAAAAATATAACCAGTTTGATTTGAATTCGGTTGGATAATTAGATTATAAATGAATCAAATTTGAACTTAGTTAATTCTCAACTTGAGTTGCTTACACCGTTGACCACAATTGTGACCTTTATTGTCCAACGTCACCAATTATATGTGAAATTTTATATTGATTAAAATGGTCAAACATGGTTAATAAATTAGAAAAATATATAATTGATAAAACTTGACTATTCTGATTTTTAGTTTTATAAGATATTATAAAAAAAATTTAAGTTTTTGAAATTATTTCATTTAAATTATTTTACTTTCTAAAAAACAATTTCATATATATATATATATATATATATAAATGAAAAAATTTACAAATGAAAAATTCATCGCACTATATTATAAAATTGAGAAAAAATTTAAATAGTAAAGAAAAAAAAGCCATAAGAAAATAAGCACAAAAAGGCTGATATTTTCCCGAAGGAATACATTTTCTGGCTCCCCAAACAAGCCATACGATAAAATAACCCTTGTCTCTCTCTCTCTCTCTCTATCTCTATCTGTCTCTATCTAACTGTTTCAGCTCAAAATCTGCCTCTGCCACATTTAGCTCGCTCCCAAACGCGCCCTACGCTTAGAGTTACCATTCAGCCCAAATATTCATCGTCACCAACGAAGACGAAACAGAGAGGAGAGTAAGGAGCTAACCGAAGCAATAAAGATCGGACCTTTCTTGGTCTCTCTGACCGGCCCATGGCTTGGAGGCGCTTAATCACGCAGGTCTCTTGCTGATTGCTCCCTAATTTCTTAGATTTTTGTTTCGTTTCTTCGAAAATTATAAATTTCGGGTGATTGCGAAAAGCCCTAACTCTCGATTATGGTTCTTAGTATTTGTTAATTTATATTGCGACTTTAGAGCATATTGATTAGGTTACTATTTGTATTGGACCCAACTGTTGAAGCTTTTTTTTTTCCAGTTCAAATTGGTTAAGCAAGATACCTGAGATGAATCAGGTTTTCCTTGTAAAATTGTAGTTGAAGGGTAAGGATCTTAAGAAGCATATATTAATATTCTTTGAATTTATCTTCTTATATTAGCTGAGGTGTTATCTCGTGGTAAAGTTGTTTTTGGCTTTTAGGGAGTTGCTTTTCACATATGCATTGATGTGCTGTGTTGTATTTGATTTTTCGGTTTTTTTTAAACCCCATGAATAGAAAAGAAAGTGTAAATGGTATATTTTCAAATGCTTTATGTTTGAATGCATTATTGCTCCTGGTTAAGTTGTGAATCTGTGCTTTTGCAGTGTAAAAGCATTGCTTCTCATGCTTTCTGCTTTTATTGAATTATTTCCTCATCTTGCAACAGGTTGCAAGGCATCATTCAGAATTAAGACAGTGCAAAAGTCTGTTGGTCGGATCTTACTTTCCTCTTAACAAGTTCGGAGGCCGTGCAGGTGTGTGATTTAGGGTACAAAGTCCTTTAGTCATTTGCTTATATAAGCATTACCTTTGGTTGTTCAATTCATTGTACTTTTGTTGTGGTAGGCACCCATTGCGCGATGAAGTGTCTCATGCCCAAAATTGTCACAACAATATTAATGAGAATCTGTACAGATAATACAAAGACAATGCTTTCTTTCTGTACAAATATAGACTTTTGGTGTTCATTGGATAGACCTTAGAAAAATAATTACATGTCCAGTGAACCAATCATCTTTTTGGGTATTCTGCAGACTCGGCTTTTAGTGAAATGGAAAGCTTCTTTCATATTTATTCATCTTTGTTTTTTGAAATGGAAAGCTTCTTTCATTTTTATTCATCTTTTTTTTTACCTTTTTTTTTGGGTGCAGAGAATGGATTTTTAAACATTGAGAGGAGGTTTAGGTCAAGCTATGTGGGTAGCCTTGCTCGCAGAGTACGTGAAACAGATGAAGCTAGTGAAGCAGCACATCTTAAAGAACTTCAATACCGTAATGATCCTGAAGCAGTGATTAGACTATTTGAAAGTCAACCATCATTGCACAGTAACCCTTCAGCAATTTCTGAATATGTCAAGGCGTTAGTCAAAGTTGACAGGCTTGATGGCAGTGAATTGCTCAAGACCCTTCAGAGAGGTAAGCATGAGAATGCCGTCCTTCTGTCCTATGAACTTTTGCTAATGTTTCTGTTGAACTTTCTCTATGAATTTGCAATGGAGATTGTGCATTTTGTCTTCTTTATGTTTCATTGATAGGAGTCGGAAAATCCTGAATGGTTGTAGGAGCAAAAATCATCAAAATTTTTCCTTAATCAGATGCATCTAATATTGAAAACTTGTCTATACATGCTCTACATGTCTAGGGTTTTGTCAAGTTTAAAGCTGCCTGGTCTTAGTTCCCTAGAAGGCACTTGCTGTTACAATTTTCTTGCAGGTCTTATATCAATGATTTGTTTGGATGCTTGGTCCTATGCATTATTATTTATTTGCTTCTTCCTAACTTTGAATGATCTACCTTGAGTACACTGTCTTATTACTTAGGCTGTTTATGATTGTTATATGTACTGTGAATAAAAAGTCTATTGTTGAGAAAACAAACTCCGATATTGTATGTTTTTCTGAGGACAAAATATCTTTTGTTAAGAAAGTAATAGTGGAATTTAATTTATGTTTTGTCAAAGGAATTAGTGTGCCTTGATTTGAATTTTGAGTTCAACGTTGTAGAAATGCTGTACTTCAGCATTTCTATCTATTTTTTTGGTGAATTCATAAGTGTTTGTTACTGGAGCATCCTATGGCATTAATGACACGTATGAATGAACTTTTTTTTCTCTCTCTTCTGACCAGAATTCTTGAATGAAATTTCATCTATGCAAATTAAGAACAAGCTATTCTTGTTTTATTTTTTACTTTCTGGTTGTTGCACTAAGCTGCTATATCTTTGGTTTTTGTCGAATCCCTTATATTTCTTCATGCTAGTGATTTATTAACGGGTACCTTTAAAATCTCTAGGCATTTCTGGCTCAGCAAGGCAGGAAGAAAGCATTGGAGGTATTTCTGCTTTTAGAAATGTGGGAAAACCTACAAAAGACGGCGTTCTTGGAACTTCTGCGGCACCAATTCACATGGTAGCGACAGAAGGAGGGCATTTTAAAGAGCAGCTCTGGCGCACTATTCGTACTATTGCTCTAGCGTTTCTGTTAATTTCCGGGGTAGGAGCACTTATTGAGGACAGAGGAATCAGTAAAGGTATATAGTCTCATGATATTTTGGGTCATCTCAAATTAGTGAGAAGTTAATTTCTTTATTTGTTATTTTGATCAGGACTTGGTCTGCATGAGGAGGTGCAACCTAGCATGGAATCTAACACCAAATTTAGTGATGTAAAGGGTGTTGATGAGGCAAAGGCAGAGCTAGAAGAAATTGTTCATTATCTCCGCGATCCAAAGGTAATCACTTTATGCCATTATGTGTGATAACCATTTTTTTTTTTATCATGTTAGTGGAAATACTTGTTATCGGTTTTCATAGTTTGAATCTTTTATAATTGTCTCCAAATCTGTCTCCCCCCCTTTTTTTTCTTACGTTAGTGTTATCATTATTGTTTTTCACTTATGTGAATAATAGGTTTTTAGATTGAAATTTGAGATTTCCTAATTCATCACAATGAGTTAATGCTGAATTGTTCTCCTAGTTGCAGGCCTTTAATTCCCTTCCAGGTTTCTGGAGAGTCAAAATATTTTAGTTAATAATATTTTGAATGTTATGTGACTATATATTTACCATATGTCCATCACTAATGAAGTGTTGTAAGTTCTTAATGGTTGGTGCTTTTCCCTGGTATCAGCGCTTCACTCGTCTAGGTGGCAAGCTCCCAAAAGGTGTTTTACTGGTTGGCCCACCTGGCACTGGAAAGACTATGTTAGCCAGAGCTATTGCTGGTGAAGCTGGGGTTCCTTTCTTCTCATGCAGTGGGAGTGAGTTTGAAGAGATGTTTGTAGGAGTTGGAGCCCGGAGGGTGAGGGATCTTTTTTCTGCTGCAAAGAAGCGGTCACCATGTATAATATTTATTGATGAAATAGATGCCATAGGGGGAAGTCGTAACCCAAAAGATCAGCAGTATATGAAGATGACTTTGAATCAGTTGCTTGTCGAATTAGATGGCTTTAAGCAAAATGAAGGGATTATTGTAATAGCAGCTACAAATTTTCCAGAATCACTGGACAAGGCCCTGGTGAGACCTGGACGATTTGACCGCCACATTGTTGTTCCTAATCCAGATGTAGAAGGAAGGCGTCAGATTATGGAATCCCACATGTCAAAGGTATTAGTTTTCCTTTTCAAAAGTTTCAAGACATCTTTGAAGGTTTGAACTAGAATTGGCAATTGATGGTCCTTTGGTTTTGGCTTTATGCCTTGCAGCATGCCATACGTAATGCAGCATATGCATGCATACATGCTCAGATGTGTTTTTTCTCTCTTGGGTCATTGTTATGATCGTAAACTTGCAGTACACTTGACTTTTGTTGTGGTATTATAGGTCTTGAAGGCAGATGATGTCGATTTGATGATCATTGCCAGAGGTACTCCTGGATTTTCAGGTGCTGATCTTGCCAACTTGGTCAATATTGCTGCTCTCAAGGCTGCAATGGATGGTGCTAAAGCAGTGACAATGGCAGATCTAGAGTATGCGAAGGATAAGATCATGATGGGTAGTGAACGCAAGTCAGCTGTAATCTCTGATGAATCTCGAAAGCTTACTGCTTTTCATGAGGGTGGGCATGCCCTTGTGGCGATTCATACTGATGGAGCACTTCCAGTACACAAGGCAACCATAGTTCCACGAGGCATGTCTCTTGGCATGGTAGCCCAATTGCCTGACAAGGATGAGACCAGTATATCCCGCAAACAGATGCTCGCTCGGCTTGATGTTTGCATGGGAGGGCGTGTAGCAGAGGAGCTCATTTTCGGAGAAAATGAAGTCACATCAGGGGCATCCTCTGATCTCCAACAGGCTACCAATCTTGCAAGGGCAATGGTGACCAAATATGGCATGAGTAAAGAAGTTGGAGTTGTCACTCACAATTATGACGACAATGGAAAGAGCATGAGCACTGAGACTAGACTGCTTATTGAGCAAGAAGTGAAAAATTTTCTGGAAAGGGCTTACAACAATGCAAAAACCATCCTGACTACACATAGCAAGGAGCTTCATGCACTTGCTAATGCTTTGCTTGAGCATGAAACACTGACAGGAAGTCAAATCAAGGCTCTGCTTGCCCAGGTCAACTCTCAGCAACAGCAACAGCAGCAGCATCAGCAGGTAGTTGCAGCCCAAGGCAGTTCACAATCCAATCCAGTGCCTCCATCAACTCCTAGTCCTGCAGCTTCCGCAGCAGCTGCAGCAGCGGCAGCAGCAGCAGCTGCAACTGCTGCGGCCAAAGCCCAAGGCATAGCTCCTGTTGGATCTTAGCATCTAAGGTTTGTTAGGCAAGGTGCCTGTTGGTTATTTAATTGATTCAATGTGAATATAGTGAATGACTTAGAAGGTGGTGCGTGTTCAAGTGTAGCTTGATTGCTGCCAGAGTTTTTTGTTTGTGCATTGTTGTGTCTTCATGCTGCTTGACCAAAAGCTGTAGAAGAATTCAGGGCAGCAACATAATCATGCCCAAATGTAGCAGTTATGTAGGAGCACATTGGTAGACATGCAGTGGCTGTTGTTTTTTTTTCCTTTTTTTCTTGTCCTCCATTCTTACGGATTTTGCTCATTAAATTGCAATAATATATAATTTACTAATTTAGGGATAAATTGGAAGAAATTGTTTCTTGAATTTTATCTGGTCATACATTGTACAATTCATTAGGATAAATAAATGTGTTGCTCGAAATGACATAATTGTTCTGTAATTATCCTGCTGTTTTCGTGTCAGTAAAAAGAGTAAAAGTCTTACGGTACGCTGCGTGAGGTCCAGTTAAATAAATCTTCAGAAAGGCTCTAAGTTGTGATTACCCACCACTCCTCCCCCCAGGGAGAGCACCACTCCTCCCGAGTGGAGGATTCAACTGATGCTCTTAATCAATGCTCCTATAACAGGATGGTAAATTATCTTTCCTAGGCGGGGCAAAGGTGATTTGGAGTTTTGTAAAAAATTTGATTTTGATTTATTTTTTTTAAACGATTGTCGGTTGTTATTATTTCATAGGATTATTGTTATTATTTCACAGGATTATGACAGTTAGGATTATAACAGTTAGTATGTTAGTTTTTAAAAAGGAGGGAGAGCCTATGAAATTTGAACCCGTACAGATGACATCATTTTGATGGGTGCTTATCATTCGGACTAAGAAGTCTGGGAGATTTTAATTTATTTTAGTTCAACTTTTGTGGTTTATTTTATTTATTTATTTTTTAACATCACAAACTGAGACTGGAATTTGAATCCTGTATTTTAAGAGATGCCGCAAGAATTTGAACACTAAGCTAAAATCTCATCTTTTTTGGTTTATTGGCTTATTCAATTTGGAATTTTTGGCTTGGGGAAACTTGCGAAGATCAGGTAAATTTATATTTAATTTTCTGGCCTAATTAATATATGACTTCTACAATAAGGTGACTTAGTCCAAATTTTTCACAAAATAATATATCTCACAATTTACAAAATTACTGTAAAAATTTTTTTTTGAACAAACAAATCATGGGCAAAATAACACTAAAGCCCAAAACACACTCATAGTCTAATCTTATAATTAATTATGTGGAGGTTAGGAAGATAAACTGCCATTACTGACAAATTGTATATGGATTTTTTTTTTTAGAAATAATAAAAAAGAAAAAATTCAAAAATATGGTTAACTTTTTTTCTCTCAAAAATAGGACAGGTATTTGATAATAATTATTTTAAAAATACGGAGGTTATTAAAATAATTAAATAAAATAATTACGAAAACAATCAAAATAATCAAATAAAAATATCAACAAAATAATCGAAACAACCAAATAAAAATAACCACAAAAACAGTTAAAACAACCAAAATAATCAAAATAAT